>OMLM01014177.1:0-25011 GCA_900302695.1 Helostoma temminkii | reverse complement strand
ACACACAGCTTGAGGGCAGCACTTTCAGGCTTTGTTGCTTGCCTCAGATAGAGAAAGGTATACACAGACAGAGGAACCGACTGGCCTTTTTCATTTAGACGGTAACAACGGTAAACAACAGCACACAAAGACAGCGTCCTCTCACTCAACGGCTGTCTGCCTGCAGCTTGCACTCCACATACTGTTTGATATTAAAAGACGACAGAGGCGTGAATGGAGGAGGTGGTGGAGGGGAGCAGAAAGATAGAAAGACAGATAGAGACGGACAGAAATGGAGACACAATGTTGTGGCATGCCATTTGTGTGTAGGCTATATTTAACCAAAAATGGCCACAAGAATCTGTATGAAGAAGATAGTGCTGTGCCAACACCGACTCCATTCCTCCACTCTCTCTTTCTTTCTCTCCTCATCCCTCCATCCATACCTACTCTGCCTATATTATAGATGTTATTATTATTCCTGCATGTCGTCATGTCGCCCCCGCTTCTCTCCTTCCCCCGAGCAAGAAAGCGGGCACTGCTGGCACCCAGCCAGATTACCCAATCAATCTCCTCTGAGAGAGGGGGAGGGCAGCAGGAGGAGCGGTGGAGGCAGGGAGGAAGGCAAAAGGAGAGAGGGGGAGGAATAAGAAAGAGAGCGTGGAACAGATAGGAAAGGAAAGAAAGAGCGGCAGGGGGAGGTGGAGGATGGTGAATGCGCGAGGGTGGAGTGTGGGGTGGGGGTGTGAAAAAGACCTGAGAGGAATAGAACTGAAACACGGCGCAGGATGAGTAAATTCTGTCTTTGAAAAAAGGACAGAGACAAAGACAGCTCTGAAAGGGACGGAAGGGTTTCAGTAAATGTGTGGAGTTAAAATTAGGCGAGCAAGCACCTGGTACAGCAACGCAGGGAGTTGTGGCAATGGAAAACACACACAAAATCACACACACACACACACACAGCGTCCAGACAAAGGCTTGGCCATCGGTGGTTGTTTACAGAGTGCAGCTCCTCCCCTTGTGCCACCTGTTACTGTGTCCCAGCCTAACAAATGTTTAACCTTCTCAAAGAGTCCGCAGGCAACAGCTAACAGTGCACCTCCATCTATCTACAGTGTGAGCACTGCATCTTGGGACTAGATCAGATTACGCCTTCAAATCACATTTGTTTTCTAATTGTTATGTAGACTAATTGATTTACTGATTAGTTGATGCACTGAAAGTTTACTGACACCTATTTACAAAATTAATTAAATATTTGGTTCATCTTTCAAAAACAAATGTGCTCATTTGATGCCTTTTGTTTTCTTATATGATATTTACACAGTATATTAGTTAATATCATTTTAGGGTGTTGGTCAGACAAAAGAAGACTCTGTAAAACCATTAATCTATATTGAAAATAATCACTAGTTTAAGTCAAATTGCCTCAAATTGCTCAATTAAGAGTTCAAAACCCTAAGTCTGGTAATAGTTGGCTTTTTAAAATCCTTAATAAAGTTGTTTCTGGCATGTTGTTATTTTTTTATTTGACTGTCAAAGGAAGGTCACAGAAAACAAGATGGTCATGAAATTGGAAACTGAACTGCAAAAGTGCCATTCACCCAAAACACCAGGGCACCAAGGCACCCCCATGGTTTGGCATTTCTATTTGACTTATAACTTAAATGCTCTTCCATGCCCATTATCTCACTAATTATTTCACAACTAACTGAAATTCTCAATTTTATGTTGGTCTTAATGATGTGATCCAGTTTAAGATATGCAACATTCTAGAGAAAATATCAGATGCCTGTATTTAAATCCTCTATCTCAAACATCATTGTGACAGCTCTCATCAGTAAGCCACGAGCTGAGTGGAGTCAGTGAAACACTGCGTTGTGAATGACGCACTTGTGGCACTCAATCTGTGACACTCCGCAGGCAGTGAACCCGGATTGGCATGAATCGCAGATGTTCAGGGTTGCGACCCGCGGCTGGGGAAAAGCTAAATATCTGCATCAAGAAGGCCAAGTGTATCACTTCCTGAAAGACTGTTTGTCTGTGACTGCAAGTGTGTGCATGTGTCTGTCAGAGAAAACACAGAGATTTGTTCTTCTGTCTTCTTCAATGTGAGCCAGAATGAGTGTGAAAAAAGCATGCCTGCACACTTGTCAATATGTATGCTTTCTTCATCACAAAGATCCGGTCCTTTAATCATTCATACTGAGTTAATAAAGACATGCCATGTTCTAATAATCAGACACATTTCCTCAACAAAGTGCTTTCTGAGCAACATCCGAATTCCAGCAGAAAAGAAGACTATAAGATGTGGATCTCCTTTAGGAAATAAACATGATTAAAAGGCAATGTGAAGAGGAAAGACAGAAACAAAACTTTAACAATTAAGACGACAAAAGAGAGCACTTAAATTACTTTACAGAGGTACAAGACTTCAGGCTGTTCCAGCTCTTTATGATACAGTATCATCTCGCTTACTCTGAGAGTGAGCATTCATTTGCATACAAGTGTGGGTGTGTGATATGCACACAAGCGTGTCTGCATGTGCAAGTGTCTACGTGTGAGCTCGAGTAGCTATGATAACAGATTCACCATCCAGGGGTGAAGCCAAGCAGCGATCCAGCTAGTCAGAGGCCTCCAGTTCTGGGAGTGTGGCCAGGGCTCCAATCCCACCACATTCCCCTGGATTAGCTGTCAACCAGTCCCTAGATCTGAGGATTAGCACATTATATTCCATTATCTTTCTCAAACTGGAGAGTCCACAAAGTCTACATCATTGCTCTCAATGGGGGCCAGTAGGACAGGGCTGAGTAAGAGGTGCCTTCAAACAGGGCCAAATTGAGCCAAACTGAGCTAAGCCAAACCAATATGTAACTAAGACTCTACTCTGGGTCATGTTGCCTAGCAACCAAATTAGTTTCACGAAACAAACAAGCAAACGGTATTTAAATATCAATTTTACAGCACATTGCTATCCACAACAAACTGACAGCGTAGCTATGAGAGAGGACCATAAATTACAGAGAAATAAAACACACATGAAAACAAACCAACCTTGGTTTATCTTTCAGACATTCCTTTTTCACTTTTCCTGCTGAGTGACACACACTGTTGTGTGTGTCACTCAGCAGTGTGTGCGACTCCTGGGAGCCGTGTTGTTTTTCACTCTGTGATCCGGGGCAACTCGGGGGAATCAGGGAGCCGTTATCAGCAAGGGGCCGTGATAGAGACTTGATCAGGCCGTCGGTCTGCGGGGACCAAGGAGCCAGAGTTAATCAGAGACAGACAGACCCCTCATCACCCTGGGGATTCACACGCCTCGACCCTGACACTGTCTCTCCCTCTCTGTCACACAAATGCTCAGCGGCGCACACACACACACGGTAGCAGCCACAAAGGCACGTTCGCGTGTCCTCTTGCGTTTTACCATTGCACGCACACAACCTTTACACACTGTCTCGTTTTACTGTCGACTATTGCTCTGGGTTAAATCTTAACTTCTACAGACCAAAATCACTGATTCCAAGTCCAAGTCCAATTTATTCCATTGCAATAAAATAGCATCTCTAAAAGGCAGTGGCCTCCTGAGTCAGTCATTACCAACTCCTGGTGTGCAGCCAAACACTATTCAGAGACACCATAACTTTGTTTCATATTCTAGAGGCAAGCCTAGTTTTTCCAAATAGAGGAAATATTCATCTGAATTTTGGGGGAATTGAGTAAAAAGATACATACAAGACAACTAGAATTTTCCATTTAATGAAACAACTAAATCATGTTGTTTTGGATTTGATTTTTTCACCGACTGTACACATCACAAGCCTCAATGAAGAGCGTGAAGCTGAGTTTCCCAAACTTAAGAAGTGAAGAAGGTTAACAACTACTTTTTAAATTATGTTTTTCTCTGATCCAGCAAATCAGGCCTCTCAGTCCAACAACTCACACACTCTGACCTCATGAACTTGAACCATACTAAAGGTCAAAGAAAACACTGTCTGTTTCCTTGAAGTAGTAGATGTAGTATATGTGTTTGTCTCTTAAAATCAGCTCTTAAGACCTCACAATTAGTCCTTCCCAATTAGTCATACAAAATGTAAAGTTAAGTCTACATTTCAGTTATTTCCTCTATAGTTAATGCCCCAGACTCTAAGCTGACTGATTTAAGTAGGCACAGATTCATGAAACACATGAAATGTGCCTTTTACGGTGATAGAAAAGCTGCAGTTCAGCCATATATTGACCAGCCTTGTCAAAGCAGATACGTTAAAGAGCTGACATGCAGGTATCCAGCTGGCCTACCTCTGAGAAAAGGTGTAGGAAATTATATGGCATTTAGATTAATTAGACACAGTTGTCAGATTTAATTAACTACTAGGTTTAATTAACCATGTAATTAATCTTATGGTGGTCCAACACATACACACACACACAGACAGGCGCGGAGACACACATGCATAGGACATGCACAACAAATGTAATCTGTTCAGCTGACAAGAGCGCACACTTTTGCTGTCAAACCTCATAAGAGAGTTCAACTGAATGGGCGACTGGCTACAGGCTAAAACAGCCTGAATGAAATGCGTATGGTAAGAATAGCACCTCTAATCCATTTCAGGTTTCACTTGAGCCCAGGTGGAATGATAATCTAGTAGCTGGAGCAGTCTACCCAGTCAACATCCTAACGCCCACGTTATCCTTATTCAAATACGTCTCAAGCAACACAACACAAATATTTAGTGCGGTGTGAACAAGTCAAAAACCAGTACATTCAAGGTAAAGCATTGGAAAACAATATTAAATCCCAATATGACACACAGTGAGAAGGTAAAGTCTGCATGGCTGCAATCGCATCAAAATGGTCAATTGCAATAATGACAGCCGAACCAACAAAGACTTTCAATCCACTCACACATCAAGCAGCTCTTCAGAATCGTCTGTGTGTTCGATAGGTTACTGATCGACTGCTCCAACTCTTCAGAAGATCAGAGGGTCAAGGGGGCTGTAGACCCTGACCTTTCATCACCCGTCCAGCCCCTGCAGCCACAACTAGCAAAGCCTGTCCAGCTCTAAATGTGTCCTATGTGTATATGTATTGTGTGTGAACGTGTGTGTTAATGGTCAGCCAGCTGCTTTATGTGCTTTGACCTTTACTGAAGCCGTTGAGTGGGCCAATAAATAGCCAGGCAGTGCCGAGACCTTTCACCTCAGACTGACAGTTTCGCTAAGACCTGATGGGTCAGGGGTCAGCACTTGAGGAAGTGCCTCCAGCAGCTCAACTACAACGTCATGCTGTTTAGGCAGATGTTGGAAAACTGATATAAAATCAAGGTTGGTCATGGGGCAGCATGAGCGGAGAGGCATGAAGACTGTTTTTGAGTTAAAAATTCAAAGATGGACGTCTAAAGGCTTTTGCATAAAATATAGAAGTGAACTTCATAGGTGTTGCATTTTTAAAAGCTTGCTATTTCAGACGTCTGGCTCAGAGCCTGTCCCATCCAGAACAGAGGCTGCAGCAGACAGACCAGAAACGCAGACAGCAAGAAACACAGACATGTCAAAACAAGAACCAGCAGCATTATCACCGTCAGAATAGTCCCTTCTCTTTGACACACGCTCCGTGTTTGCTTGTGCAAGCTCACAAGCATGTGTCAATGTGTGTTTCCAAGTGGTGGTTGAAAGTATATTTGTGCCCACCCCCGTGCACAAGCCGAGGGTTGGTCAAGTTCACTCACATAGTCATGGAAAGCCTTGGCCTCGCTGGAATGTTCGCATGTCTCCCTCCGGTCCGGGGCAGCGCAGTACAGATCCCAGAATACACTGTGCACACAGGACAAGAGAGTAGCAGCAGTTAGACACTTCATTCTGTGATCCAAACACATATTATGTTCCTGGTTTGTGTGTTTCTGTTGTGGATATGGTTGTAAATCTCTAATGGAGACAAGTTTGTGTACACTGCACTGAGTGCATGTGGTTAAAGTGAACTGACAGAGGTACAACATACAGTATCTACTGAATATGAGCAAAGGTTATTTACATTACAAACCTTTTTCTGTTCCTTAACTGTATTACTTGGTGTTTAGGACAATGTTATTGTCTTTTTCAATAAGATGTGTTTATTTAAGAAATCACATAAATCAGAACTATAATAGCATTTTAGAAGTCTTCAACAGTTTGAGTGGTGATCTGTTGAGAGTGAAAGTTTGATGTACTGACTCAACAAATGTCTTGAATTTACAAGCATCATATTTGAAAATAGATAATATACTGAAAATATTAGCTACAAATCAGGAAATTTCTGACCAAAACACATGATCTGCAGTATTTTATCTAAGTATTTGACGTTAGCTTTGAATACTTAAAAATCAATATTTCCATTATTGATTAATATAAAAGTGACTAAGACAGCTACATTAACAAGATACAAAATGTCATGGTATGGTAAAAAACTTGTGTTAGTTCTTCTTAGATCAAAAGAAATTTGTTATTATCAAATAAATTTTTAAACAATTTACTACCAAAACTATACTATTCCCTTCCCAGACAGCTGCTGTTAAAGTCGTCACCACATATGGAGCATAAACTCTCTTGTCTTTGTGGGCTGAACTAAACTCCTAACCAAACTGATAAAAAAAAAATATATAAAATTGACCATAAAATGATGTGAATTTTGTCGGGAAAATAATATATATGGATATCATATTCTAAAACTTTAAGTGATTATGTGTATGGAACAAAACCTTTTTAGGGTGTTTCAAAACCTACTGAATTGTTGTCTACAGACTAATCAATGAATCACCTGGGCGTTCCAGCTAAAACTTCACAGTCAGAAGACCTGCAGACTCCAGTTTGACTCTCTACAGTCCTGTCTGCCACCCTAAATCCTGCAGCTCAGCTCCTCGGCTTTTATCCAGGAACAACCATCCACCAAATATTCCTCAATCTGCCCTTCTGACCTTCAGGATATTGACCAATCAACTTTGATTATGTTACTTACTGCCCAATCAGCTGCACTCATATTAGTTAATTAGACCAATCCAACTCCTTCAGGGCAGCAGGGCCACCAGGTCCCACTCCAAATGGGCCCTTAATTACTGCACTGACATTAAGTACCTGGTAAGCCAGTCCACATTAACAGGTTCTCCTTCTTCAAGATATTGATTTTAATGGACAATGTATAAAAAATGGACTGCTAGACTCATGAGGGGAGATTCTTGCTGTCATTTAAAGGTGCAAATAAACTGTTACATGCATTCTTTGTGCTGATGTTAGGAACAGCCGTGACACTTGATATGACACACTGCAAAATGGAGCAGAAAATATTAGTTGATCACCCATAGCTGTCAGAGAAGTTCAGTAGCACCTTGTCACATGTTGGTAAGATGTTAGATTTTTTGATATAGGGTTATAACCTCTTAAATATGTTTATTATAGAATAATGCTGATCACTCATCTACACTTTCCCTTATGTTCTTTTGATTGTATTATTTGACAGCAAGAAAACAAGAGAGGGACAAAAGGTGTCCTAAAAATATGAAGAACAATAAATTTCAACCCTTAGGCTCACAGTACCAACCTCTCAAAGCATATGAACTAAAATAGAAATGTGTTATTAAAGTATTTAAAGATTAAAAGACAGAGTCGGTGCCCTGAGGCTTTTAGCAAGCACTGGGGTCCCCTCCAGACAAGAAGGACGCTGAAGTAACAGAAGGGGACTGTGCAAAGACGGCAGCGATGAAAACATATGGCGTACGTGTATGGTGCTGCCCTTCTGTTACTTGACAATAAAGTCAGCGTACATTATCATATCTATCAGTTGGTGTTAAAGAGATTGCTGCTGTGTAAGAGACGAACCACGGTGAGAAGACACGACCATCGCAAATCCAATCAGCTCTTAGGGAAATGAAATGAGGAGCACGTTACGGTTTGTTACCGAAAAGACACAACCAGGTACAGGCACATAAGTAGGGGCAAGGTGATCTAACATCTCCTGGTCGGTGAAGTCTGAAATATATTGCGATTTGAAGAGCTGACACTGGTCTGTCTGAGAAAAGGAAATTTCATTCACTGCCTCTCTGCATAATCTGAAACAGCATCAGTCGTGGATGAGACTAAATGTAGAGACTAAGACTGATATTATTCTGACATTTGTTTAGGTAGCTGACATGCAGTCAGTTTTTCAACAGAGGTCAGGTCAGGAAAAGACTACTCTACAATCTCAAGTATCACTAGAATTGCTAAAATCAGGATGTGACCATTGTTATTATACTTTTATTTGAGAGTCCCACCCACAGTTAGCGTGAAAGCCCATGCCACATTTGTTGTTTTCTTTTTCATGGACACTAATCTTTAGAAATGATCTGGAAAGTCAACATTCACAGTTAATTAGCACCAGCAATCTGCAAGAAATCTTGTATTCTGCATAGCCTTATAACACTAAATTTTCTATCCAATTATCTAATCATTTCAATCTAATCATCTCATCATGGGAAACTCTTTATGCCATTATGGGGAGTAACTGAGTAACTGGTGATGTCTAAGCCAAACAACTCACTGTATAGTGGAAAAAGTCAACTGCCCGTACTTCCAAGAGTCACAGAAGAGATTTAAATGGCAGCTTGTATTCATGCAAACTCTTTTTAATTCATTCAAATGAGAAAAAAGGCTAAAATATGTGAACCAATGCTGTCAGCACACACGCACAAACACACACACATTGTATCCAGAACAGAGGAGGAAGGGATTAGCGTCCAGCCGTCCAGAAGAAGACAATTACTAAAATTAAATGCCATCACGATAATTATTTGCAATTAACTGTGGTCTGACAAAGCCAGTGGTTACAATGTGCTTTCCCATTTATAATAAGGAGGGTAAACAAAGACACAAAAAGACAGACGCAGGGGCTGGTGGTGGCAGGTCTACATCATAATCCATGTGCGTGTCTTTGCCGAGCCAGTCAGTCAGAAAAGAGAAGAAATAGAAATTATGACAGAAATGGAGGCAGATGGTGATAAGGATGCAGACAGACCATCAGTTAAAGAACCAGAGAGCAAAAAAATAAAGTTACCCAGAGCTAACCACACTGTGTCCCGCCTCTTATCAGAACATGTTTTTCTTAGTGGGACAAAAATGCTGAAATCACAGAGCAGAGGAGATACAAAACCTATCCAGTTGCATTTATTACCTTGGCTCAAGTAGCAGCTATTCTCCTGGTAGAAGTCATGCATTCACCAAGCAGAACAAAACTACATCACAGTGCCATGTAAATCAGGAAGATTCCCTTTGGACTAATAAATAAAGAAGTCATTGCTGGAAGACTAATAGCTTTAGAAGAACATGTTAGATAGTGACACATGCAGATGGAGGATATTCCTACATTCATGTCTGTGGTGGATAAGACAGGAAAGTGCTAGACTACACCACTAAATTATTTCAGTTGATCAATGAAATAAAATTGCATGTCTAAGTTCATTAAATTCGAACTCAAAAAGTTCTGCATGGATTTTTTTTATGAATCAACTATTTGAAATGGACTAATTTGAGTCAGAAATTTTGCGTTAATGAATGGTGGTGAGGCAAAAGCCTAAGGGCAATTCATATTTTCTGTTTATCCACTGAGGGACATGTACCCACACTACAGATGCCAACATGTTTCTATTCTTAATACAACTGGAGATGTGTTCACAATATGTATGTTTCACATATATGCATTAAAAAAAACTATATTAATATCCTAAAGTATTGGCGACAGTAGTAACATCAACTGGCCAGAGTTATTGTATTTGACCGAATAATAGTATAAAGAAACAAACATAAAACAGTATGGGCAACTGGTGTCTGTGATAGTGGAAAGTGTCTGATCACTGGTATGTCTCCACTACACATAGTCTGTAGTTTAAATGTTGATAAAATAACAAAAATATTTACTGCATTATTGTACAATGGCCACACCAACTGCTGGTAGCATAAATTAGATACAATACATATGACAGCTCATTTTAAAGCAGCTGAATGTATTAGTGTTAAAACTGGATTAGATTCAGTGGGAACTGCCAGTGATGGAGACTTTCCAGCCATTTTGCTTCCACCGAGCAAGTGAGAAATGTCATAGCTGTCAGAAAGTCCCAGTGTCAATGACTCTGAATCACAATTGGGAGCCTAATGTAAATGTTTTTTGTCCAACTTGGCTGATTATATTTACAATCTGAATAAAATGATGTGAAGAAAGAAGCATAAATTAGAAAAAAAATAAAAGAGAAGGAGAAAGGTGCGGAGGACTGTCTGATATCTGTTTACAAACAGCAGTCCAGACATATAGGAGCAGAGAACTCTCTCACTGTTTTCTCTGCCCCTGACAAACAAGAATTTCAGCTAGAGGCTATCACACAGAGGATCCCTCTACATAGCGTTGTTGTGCTGGTGTGATTTGTGTACTGTGGTGTGGGGTTGTGTATTGAGGATTCAGGGGCCATCCAGTGAAAACTGGTTAAAGCAATCGATTTGGATGAGGAGGAGACAACTAGCAGTAGCCAATAGAGAGAGAGTTAATGACACAATCAACACCTGCAGTCCTCGCTGAGCCTTTTCTTTATCCTGCCACCCATAACAACAGATGTGGATGAGTGACCCCAACCACCAGCCTCCCTCTTTCTCCCCCAGTATCCCTCCCTGTCCCTTTCTTATAGCTATGGTTACCCTGAAGCCCCCACCCACCAACGCCGTCCTAGAGGAAACAGGCACAGAAGCAGAGACAGGAGGGAAGAAAACCCCAGTGAGGTGCTAAGGAGGGGACAACGGGGGTGGGGCTGTTGTGGTGGAGGAGTCAGGGTCTTAGATTTGGCTGTTTAACACAAAGAGGGTGGAATGCAAAGAGTTAATCCGTTCAGGGTCTCTCTTCCGCAAACAAAGGGACAGGCCTTCAGACAAAGGTTGAGGGGGGGGAGTGAAGGTGAGGGATGAGGGAGTTTGGTGGCTTTCCTACCATCTGGAGCTTTTGTTTTTGGGGGAAGCAGGGAGTTGGAGGGGGGGTTTGCTGAGTGGCATTGGGGTTGGACAGGGATCTCCGCCTCCCCTTCTCCCCCTGCAGCCAACCACTAGACCCCACCCCCAGTGAGTCTCCATGTCCACGTGCTGTGGGGCCCAGACAGACGCCCCTCATTCAGGTCATACTACGCTGGAGCCCTGCCCTGCTCAGTCTGGCTAATCATCAGCCCACTCTCTGACTGCTCTCTGGTGCGCACACACAGACACACACACAACCTAGGTCATCTCCCACACTCTACTGAAATATATCAATACAGTCACATACTAGAAGCAAGCACTCAGTTTCCCTCTCCATTTCTCACTTCCATACAAACACACAGTGCCAGGCTCCCTGAGCCCTCTTATTGGTTTGGGCAGAGGCGGGAGCAAACTTACACTGTACTGTATGTTTGTCTATGTCATTCTGTCAGTATTGGTAGTAGCTGTCTAATTGAGAGCTGTCAGGTTGAGAGAAGCCAGGCTCTTTAAGGACCATTATGAACTGTGTCAACAGGCTGCACAATTACAACACACTCTGGGGCCGGAGAGGATGAATGAATGAAGCCGCGTGACCGGGTTTATTACACTGGGCTGGCCAGGGGGCTTTGGGGATGAGCTGGATAGCATGAATAACAAACAAAGCGGGCCCTGTCAAACCTCTTATCCTGGCTCACTTTGGCTCTTGTGCTGCCTTGCTGAGGATTCAGCCACTCAACCTCCCTGCCTTTCTGCCTGCTTGATTCTTTGTCTGCATCCTTTGCAGCTGTCCAGTTTTTTCCTTTCTGCCCATCTGCATTGCTCTTCATATTACATTTGGATTTTGTGGGTTTCAGTGTCACAACTAAAAAGGGGAAATCCTACATTTGGGTGTTCCCATTATCTCTAATTCAGACAAGGAAAAACATTTTATGTGTCAGGCTTTAAGCCTGCTGACCCTGTTCTTCCAGCCAGATAGAAAATATGCTCCTCTTTATCTAGCATTAACAGATCTGACAGTCTTGTTTAAAGAAGCTGAAAGGACAACCCACGTCAGAGCCTATTAAATTCTGTTAAATGGAGTATCAGGTTAAACTTTATGATGTAGCAGAGATTTTCATATTAAGAGACTTGCTGCCTCAGAGGTAAAGTTGAATTGTATGAGAGATGAGATAACATATATCACGTGAGGTGAAAGGGACAGGTGCACGTCGTTTTAAAAAATGAGAGAAGTTACTTATTTTAGTTTCAACCACTCACCTAACAATAGCAGCATCAGCAGAAGAGCCCAGATAAGCAATTAAATTACTTTACACTGTGAAGTCAACAAAAATGGCACTGCTTTTCAGACTCATAATTCATGTTTTATATTCATTGTGAAGGTATTATTATCTCTAATCTCTAGTGTGATTAAATATCAATGAATCCCAGTAGAAACTGGTGCAAACAATGTCACTTATGACCCCATAAGTTGACTGAGAATCATGACATTTACTCAAGTTTTCTTAAGTTTTAAATTAACCCAGTTGTAAGAGACAGATCGTGGATACTATTTACTTATAGTGAACCTGACATACATTTAACTGGTGCAAATTTGAGACGTGTGAGACTGGAAACCAGTAAAATAGGATTTGTCCATGCTTTTCACTTTGACTGGATAGTGCATACTATTTACTATCATACTAGCGATGTAATACTAAAAAAAAAAAACAGCTCAGTTTAAATAACAGAGCAGAGGATGTTAACTCACTTGTCAATCATAGTGAAGCCGGGAGTGCAGCACTTAAACATGTGTGACATGATGCAGGTAGCATTCCCTGCAATTACTGTCCCTCTCCACTCCTGCACATTCTTTCAAACCACCTGGAGTACTATGACAGTATGAATGTGAGCTGCTGAAAAAGTGTGTGTGTGTGTGGCGAAGGGAGTGAAAGACTGAAAAAGACAACCAATGTATACATACCACCACCATGAGTGTAAAAATCCTGGAGGTTCCCCAAGTGTGATGTTCTTCTCCCATCGGATCTGAGAGAAAGAAGTGGGATAGAGAATGAGGGTTGAGGGTGGAAGACAGAGGAGGGAGATGATAAATTAGACACCGCAGCATGTTTTATGCATAATGTAATCATTTTGCTCAACTGTCCTCCCAACTTTAGACAGACAGAGCGGTAGTTAAACAGAAAAATAGGCCGATGGCAGTGTAGTGAAGTGTAGTGCTGAGTTTGTGGATAAGATACTGTGACTGTCTTGAAGAAGAAGCCCTCTCTTCTGCCTTCACAAGCCAACAGAGCTCCTGTATCTGGACACTGAGATAAGATCCAGTGAGAGATAGCAGACTCTGCTTCACACACTCCTACTGACATGACTCTACACACAAAATCACGCGCAGATTCTATGCATGCACATAGTCTGAGAGATAATTCACCAGAGTCTGTGACGACAGCGTGACAGCGTCAAGATTTCTCTATTTTTCCTATATATACAGACAAACAGATCCAAGCTTCTGATTTCTATTAAAGTGCCTATTGTATAGATTTCCCCAGTGCAGTTTATAGTGATGTGATGTGCTGCATGTGGGTGTCCTGTTGATTTAATGCTGCTAAAGAGCTGAGTGCTGCACTGTGCAGGAGAGCATGGAGTGGCAAAGTCCTCTTGGGGACATAAGTGTATTGTGTGTATACTATAAACGCGACTGTATGTGTGTGCTTCTCGCTGAAGGAGGAACAGAGGCTAATTGAGGTAGGAGAGTCCAGGTGATAGCATTCTCATTAAATGGTACTGAACAGGTGTGTGTGTGTGTGTGTGTGTGTGTGTGTGTGTCTTCAGTCTACCTACAAGGGTAGAAATCCCTTATCCACTGAAAGATCTGGGTGTGTTTTTTCAACATGTGTATGTGTGTGAAGACAGAAATTATGAGATATGAACGCCGGTCTTGATGCAATACAACGCCTCTCTTGGGAGAAGGAAGGAGAAGGAGACGGAAGGGGAAACAATGAAGCACAAAAGGTGAGGAGGTTTAACAAGAGGACATAAAGAATGATCAAAGTAGTAATAAAAAAATAAAATAAAACACACATAGGATGTTGAGTGATGTAGCCAAGTCTCACAAATCATGTCTGTTTGCAACCAGTCTTCAAATACTGATGAGAAATTCCTCAACACTTTAAAGCCTGCTGCTAGAACAACACGTAGCAGAGAAGGTGAAAGTTCAAGCTGCACTGTTTGCTTGGATGTACCTATTAACGTCAGTCTAATCCACATCCGCTGACTCTGACCATATAAGACAACTAAATAAGAAAAAAAAGAATCCGTGGTTGAAATAAACAAAATCATTAAGCAATATACTGTTGCAGGCGCAACATTTAAGACAACTGGCGTCAAATTGACTTAGCAGTCTTAGCATTCATGCCTTGTGGACATGGACTGTGTGCTTGTGTGTGTGTGTTAATCCTCATCTATGTAGATGTTTTAATTCCTGGATGAGGCTGTCTTAGTGTGTATGAATCTATCTGTGTGCCTCCGGTTGCCTGCGACCCAGAGCTTCACCTCTTTCCAGCAGCTCACCAATAACACTCAATCTCTGGAAAGGATTCACCCACAAGGGCTCTGAAATCAGCAAGGCTCTGTGCAGCCCAACCACTTAATCTGTCGGTGCTCTTCCCCCATTGCTGCTTCATATTTTAGACGTCTGCTCCTGGTTGTTGCAGCTGATCCGGCTTCCAGCAGCTCTTCCCACCCTGCTGACTGTCTGCGTACACACTATAAGCAAGGCAACCAATTTCTGTCTTATTGCTTCTGATTGATACATCCACATTTCAGCGAGAATGATTTAGGGCAGGTTTCTGTGTTTCTTCTGTAATTTTCCAGCTGCTTTCTTCTTTGTTTAGCTAAGATGGGCCAATTGGCCACTGGCTGTAGTTTCACATATTTTGGGCAGATATAAGTTTGGTATCAGTCTTTTCATCACACTCTAAGTAAAAAAGCAAATGTGAGGGTGTTTCTTTATATGCCGACATGTAATCTGAACTTCACTGTAAAACTGTCTAGCTTACTAGACTCTCAGTTTTGGGTGTGAAGACACTGTGTGTGCAGCACACATCTGTGTGTCCATGTGGGTGCAACTGTGTGACAAGCTGTGCATCAAGCTCACCTGATGAAACAACACAGAAATAATGCCAGTATCAAAGCTGAATGATAGAGACACACCTTTGCTTGACATTAAAACCCTCTCTCAGTGTTGGGGAGTGTATTATGTGGAGCTGAGTAAAGCAAGTGGGCAAGAGAGGTGTTGTACTGGGCCCGGACATAAGACCATTAGCAGGAAGGATGTCCATTAAGGAAGAGGATGCAACACATTAGAGACCTTACCTCTTTGACAGTTCAGCGGCCTAATATGAGACTAACAAGTCGGGCAGACTTGGGACAAATGGTTATGTTTGGAGAGGTTTCAAATACTAAAGGTATACTTGATTTAACTGCAGCGGCAGACTTTGTTTTCTAAATGTCAAGGAGCAAAGAAAGCAACAACATGTGCTTACAATACGTCAGAATGTTCTAATTATAGAGTTAGTGATTATAAATTAGAGCCGATAAGGTGGGTAAACAAATAGTAGCTCAACAATACCATGTTTACATTGTACCAATTTATAAACAGTCAAAAGAACATGGATGTTGTTCAGCAACTGTAAAACACAGGTCTCATTAAAGTATTAACATTGTTAGAGACGTTATTGCAGGTATGATTGTTCAACAGCTGCTTGAACTCAGTACCACCTATAATGTGAATTCCATTCCTGGTCATACAATAGGGGGGAATCACTCTCATCCTTTATGTACAGGAAGGAAAAATGAAAGAACTTCTTACCTCTGACAGGAAGGTCTGTGCTGATTTCTGTGCGCCGACATGCAGCAAATACTCATACACATATAAAGCTAACCTGTAAAAAACAGAGGAAGAAAGGAAAGAGAGAAATCAGCATTGAGGATCACATCTTTTACACTCCATATGCTCCTCAAACGTCCTCATTTAACTGTAGCAAGGACTGCTCATTACAAGGATTATTTCAAAATTAAAAAACAAACTCTTCATCAATAAATCGTGGCCCTTGATTCATTTTAAAAAGCCCATCAATGAAAGTCCAACAACTGGCAGAAAATCATTACTGTGTCATTTGAGATGGAGCTTGGATAAACAAAATTTTACAGTATGAAGATTATATACACTGTAGAGGGGCTGTAAATGTGTGATGTAAAGCTCTACAGCTCTGAGCTAAAGAGCCTCAGTGGCATTCAGCCATATCCCTGTGGTTTTAGGAACTCTGCTGTTGAGGCATGGAGGCTGAAAACAAAACAGTGTAGACACTGAGAGAAGCAGAGACTGAGGAGATGAGAAATATCCTTAGACATGGCTGAAGTTGGACTCTCAGCTAACACCACACTGCTTTCTGGATTCCTGTTATCACACGTGTTGGTACCCATTTATGCATCAGATACAGAGGTGAAAAATGACTGCAATTCATTTGTCATTGTGAAAGATGCAAGATTATGAAGACATCAGTTGCAACATGACACGGGGGACACAGGGGAACCATCTCCCTGCTAAGTCCAGCAGTACTAACATTTACTAAAAGCTCATCAAACTCCAATATAGTTCAAATGTACAGTGTTAAAAGCAAAAATATGTCTTGAAACTTTGGGTACTAAACAATATAGTGTCTTGATCTTCATGCATTTTACCAAAAATGTCTAAAACCAACATAATGTTTATTAAACACACGGAGCATCAGTGTTAGAAAAATATGGTGACTGTGCTCTAGTTTGGCAAGCTGAGCAATTAAGGTAAGGAGAGAACAAATGATACAAGAAGTAACATGTTAATTAGTGTACTTAAGAGGTGCAGGTGGGTACATGTTCTTACATTTAGACAGATCCACACCTGATTCCAGTCAATATGCTAAGCTAAGCTAATAATCACCTCCCAACTGTGGCCACTTTACTCTGGAGTCCGACTCAGAGTTGCTTTTTTTGTCTGAAAAAGCAAAAAGGCAGAAAATTTACAAAGGACGGTGGTTTTGTTATTAATCTTATTAATATTATCTTATTAAAAATATCTCCATATCACAGAGCGTGATGTTTGGAAAGACATTACACTCTTTCTCTTAAAAGCTGACTCATCCTTGTTTCTTGTCATGGCCATCTTCTTGTTAATTCTCTAATATTCATTCCTGACAGATAAGGAGGGGTCAAGACCACTGGGTGATCAAATGAAGAACTACTTGGTGTACACTGTTGTCTTCTGCTGTGTCTGCAACAAATTCCTTAACATCTCACACACTGAACCTGTGCACACACTCACGTTGAAGCCTCAGTCTCACAAAAGCAAAGTTTGTCAGGACAGACACCCCAACCTGCAAGCATCTGTATTCAATCATCCCCAGGTATGAAACAGAGAAGACAGGAGCTGTTGTGCTTTCGTGTGTGATGGGCAACTGTTTTCATGCTGATCACATGCGCCAAGGCCAGAGAAGTCACAGAGTTATGATGTTTGGGTTGATGCGGGATGATGCTGATGCATCAATAATGAGCAAGAGCAGGGTTGAACAACCTGATTGTTTATCTTCTCAAAGATATCACACAACTTCACTCCAATGTCTTGACAACAATCCACTAAAAGAAAATGATCAGCTACAGCTGGTGCAAACCCGTTTCAACTAGCATTAGACACCAGATGCTATCATCCCTTGTATTTCTTAGTCTTACATCAGATACAACTGTATCAACACCCCTTTCGTAAACACAATATTTAAAGAAAGGATTTATTGTTTGACTGAGCTTTTTGTCTAGAGTGTGCTTGTCTATGTTATGTGTAAGTGTGTGTTATTAGAGTGCAGTCTGTGTTTCTGTAAAGAGGTGTAACTACGAAAGGCCTGGTCAAAGATTGCATGTGCAGAAAAGATTTACAGAGGCATGAGTCACAAGTAAGAGCAAACCACTTGTTGTAAATGTTTAATATTGATCTCAGATGGAGGGACTGTCCTTGATACCATCAAGTGAAACTGATGAGTGTTGTGTTCAGGAGCATGTCCATCATGTTTAATAAAGTGTTATCGGAAAATGTGTGTAACAAAATTGCTATGTCATTTGTTCACTTCAGAGGCTTCTATTTGCACCTACTGTGCAGTTTGCAGTTTGGGTCAAGAAGCAGAGTCAAAAAAAGCAAAGTCCTACTTTAATATATATATTTATATCTGTCTAGCAATGTAACAAAGGTAAATAGCATAAAATCACACAGTTTAGAAATAGTTGCCACTTTATGGTCATGAACTGTCCAGTGCTGTCTTATGTTTGTTACCACTGTGTACATGTAGTTTGATGAGTAAATCAAAATGAAATTCCCAAAATGAATATGGTCATGTTGGATCATTTCCCTTATCCAGGCTGTTTTGTGTGTTTTATGTCGCAGTCCATGCTACATTTACATTTCCCATGTTCTGGGTGAGAGCCCACTGGTGTAAAACATAGAAAAAAAGGAACCCCTTTTCGCCGTGTGAAATACCCAGCGGCAGACGTCAGCTCCTATACTCCCCATCCACACTGTACAACGCTGAACAGAGATTCCCATGAGCACTGCGGCAATGAAATTTTCATGGCAGTGACTGGTGCGATCTGAGGGGCTCTGTGCACTAGCGATGGGCACCTGCCCCGACTGCAATGCATTATTTAAAAACACTCATTCAATCCAAGCTTCAGGGGACACCTTTTGTTACTCTGTCAGAGGCAAAGTCGGCTGAGGAGGAGACTTTTTTGCGAGCTGATAGAGCACAGCCTGAGGAAGGCTAGGTAGATAAAGGAGACATGAGGGGGTTGTGCTGTACAGGGGAGCTGTGTCAGAGGGAAACTGAAGGTCAAGGCCTCAACTTTTTTTCTCTGTGGATTCTGTAAACCTGAATTCCTTCCATGTGAACCCTGCACTAGTTACACATGTCACTCAGGAATAAAAGATGAGATGCTTACAAGACAAACCACAACCACACACAGTCCTCATCACATCTCACATTTCCACCCTTATACATTTCACTCTCTCCCTCCCTCGCTGAAGACATCCACAAATGAAATTTAACAACAGTTCAATAAATAAAGTATGTTGATGAAAATTACATGATGAGAATTAGGTGCTCAAACTGAGCAGGAGGAAGATTGTTTGACCTTTGCTTTGACTGCTCAATGGTTATGGTCTGTTGTCTGTTTGCCATGCTCCTTCTCTTAGGGGCGGCATGGGTTGGCAGGTTCGATTTCCGGTCCTGGCTACACATCCAAACAACAATAAAAAATTGATACAATAAAGTATCAATTATTATTAAGCTACCACATCTTTTGCAACAGTTTCTTCCACCACAAAGCAGCTTGGTAAAGCAGCTTGGTTGGACTGTAGCTGAAATACTATTTCTGATCTTCATTCCTTCCCTGGCGCTAACCTCATGTGGTCTAACTAGCACTTTGCTCCATGTCCGCACATCAAGGAGATCTTTCTCTCACTGCCTCGTCCCCAGGAAACACACCTGACTTTTAGCCCCAGGCTGCCCTGTCGACCCTTCCCTCTGCTTTGCTCGCCTGTAGAGACAAGGGCATCTCAGCTGAGTTTAGTCAGCTAAAGCACAGACAGTTAGCAAATTAACTTTCATGTCTTTGTTTCAATTATTCAGCAGTGAGAGCAGGGGCAGGGTGAAATAAGGTATGCATGGAGGAAATGATGAAGGAAGACTGAGCAGGGGCTGAAGCTGCATCTGCTTTTATATATAATCTCTAACTTCAGAAACGACCAGATATAAAACATCAATAATGTATGGATCCGGTGGCATCCTGAATCTAACAAAAAGCGTAGCAGAATAAAAAGACAAAATATTTTTTCCAAAGTATTAAATATTAATAATCATCATATAAAGCTGTATAGATCTAACAGTGTGTGGTGAATGGGTGTGAATGTACTGATGTATCACTTGAAGGTGAATGAGAGACCAGATGCTGAGACACCTGTGATACTGTGAAGCTGTTCCACTAAAGCTTATTCCCACTGCACACACTGTTTATATTTGCCTGGCTTTGTTATCGCAGTTCCTTTGTCAAAACAAATCAGTGTCAATAAGAGTGTAAACACGCATGGCTTTAGCCATGGGTTAATCCGCACAGTCACACACACAGATGCATGTACATGTATCCACACAAAAACAAATGCGCACACGTACCTCTCACTTTCTACCAGCAGTGAGCTTGACTGTGATGTTACCTATCAACAGACTCACCTGTAAATGTCCTTTAACTTTATAACTGCCTGTTAACTTGTCCCTTGCAATGTTTGATTATCATTCACAATAAGTCGGTTTCAGTAAAAGGAGAGAGATTTATAATGATTTGTGACAAGGGATTATATTGACAGAGCACACATACTGTAGCCTCCTCCCACAGCAGCTGATAAAAACAATTAAATGAATGATTACCGAAGAAAATGAGTCTAAACTTGGGAAAGAATCGCTTGTTTTCTATGTCAAAAAAAGTTTTATTTACCTGATGTCTGACACATAGTCTTCTTTGCATGACAATTAAAGACTTGCGCCTGTGTGCGCTCTGTTGCCAAACTTCAGGCACATAGCCTCAATATTTATACTGTCGCCTTTATTTCAAGTGAGAAAACTAACAAATTTGTGCGGATGCACCCAAAGCAGCTGACGAAAGGCAGCATTAATTGGCTGTTGACATATCTGAATGAAAGCACAGTCAGCCAAAGGGTGCCAAGGGTAAATCAAGGGTTTCTTTACTTTTAGTGCAGTGTTTCTCCCTATGTTAGTGCGCAGCTCTTTGTGCCTCCTTCAAAAGGCTAAAATGCAGATGGCAGAGCCATCTGTGTAGAATCAAAACCATGCATTCAGACCTGAAGATCCCCATTAAACTGCATGTAAATACATGGGAGGAGCCAGAGGAGGAGTGGAGGATGTAAAGAACCCCATGTTCAAAACAAACTGATTAACTTTACACTTGAAATTCTTTCCCCAAACAAATCGAGCAACACTTGAAAACATACAAAAAATGTCTGTAAACAAACACAGGGAGCGGGAAAATAAGGACATGCTTTTAAAAAATAAGATGTTTGATCACGCAATTAAATATTTTTGTGAATGGCACCTTTAATTAAGATGCCGGATTCATCAGTGCACATTTCAAAAAGGTTCCAGTTACTAAATAATAAGGTGACATTAATAATGAAGCTGCTGTAAACCCTTTGTTCAAATTAAATTAAAGTAAAAAGAAGTGTGGAGAGTAATTTATTTCTTTGGTCACAAGGACACCAGTTCTTCCTTTTTCTTTATCATAATTGTTAGCGTGTTTTCTTGGTATAAAATGTCTGATCACAATAATGCTTCTCAAGGATGTGCAAAGAAAACACTTCACTCCTCCCTCGTGCCTGCTACCTGTGATCTCAAGACAGCAAGACCAGGCAGATGAATACCTCTTGTGTGATGAGGCCTTGGCTGTGTGGAGGAATCCACATAAGTGTGAAATGTACGTGTGAGTGTGGGGTTTATGTTGTATGTCTGAACAAACCGGTTGGATTCAAGCCTCGGTTTCTAGGCTTTAAAGGAAATTTTTTAAAACACACTACAAACACTGATTTATACACAATATCACAAACGCGCTTAAACGCACACTTGAGTTTGTATGTTGGAACGTTTGAGACCTACTGTATACTGTTCAGGTGGCTGACAACTGAAACACTATAAACACAAGAGCATGTGTTGCACTGAGGAGGAGGATTTGCTTTGTCTATTAATCTTTTTGCGTCTCAGATCCATCACTTTACACCTGGCATCAGAGCATCAGATGTGTGTCAAGCCCCAAATGAAACAAACAAGGTACAGTATCTAAATCAGGGATGGCTGCAACACCAAGACCAAAGAACACTGAAACCACTGCTGCACAAACAGTAAGCTTGTAGCCTTCAGAAGTTTTTAAGATTTCACTCTTCTCATGGGGCTAATAGAGACAGTGCTGTAAAGATAATTATGAAGACACGGTTTATTTTGTCTGTTTCAAAACTTCCAAAGGGAGGTTAAGCACCGGTTTTGATGAGAACCTTCAGCAGCCGGCTGTCACTCAAAATGACAGCAGATTACTAATAGAAACAAATAAGTATGGTGTAAAAAAATAAACTCTGCAGGCTATCCCCTTCTGAAATCCAGCATGTGTTTGTATTTGAAATATTTTAGGAATTTTAATGAGACGACACTGCCAAACGGTTCTCATGTCAGAAAAATAAAATTACAGGAAGTACACAAGGAAGCAGTTCAGAAAAATCAAAATATATTCATGAATGTTCACGTCTGCAACTTCTTCCTCATTGCACAAAATTGTCCGGTCGAACCAACACCCTTGTACGAGCGACTGACTTCTTTCAACTATAGACGGAAGACACTGCCAAGGACAGATCACATTTTCTCTAGTACCTCTACTCATCTTCTTCTTCTACAACTAGATTTGTGTAGCTAATGTAACTGCAGCAGGCTATAGTGTGATTTAGCCTCAACTGAAAGAATAATAAACACGTTGCTAGAATAAAAAGCATTCGTTGGAATACAAGGAGTATAATGATACTATAATTTAATATAATTTTGAACATACCAAACAGCTGACCAGAACCGATGCTAAACTTATAAGAAACCTTTAATGTTAACTGTTTATTTACTTAACTAAATATATGACTTCATAATCAATCCTCTGAGCAAAACTACAGCTGTGATGACTGAGTCTGCTCTAATCAGATACAAGTCCATCCGGGGTGCCCTCTTTTCGGTATCTGAATATGTAAGACCCATATGAATATGTAAATATGAATATCAGCTAATTCAGTGATGCATTGAAGTAGCTGTTGTGAACTCCACATTTACAAGGAAACATGTGTTGGCCCTGCGGGGCAGGTTAGGGTGACAAGACAGGTGAGGGGAGAGGGCAAGTGCCATCCATTATGTTTAAACATTAGCTACAGGCCTGTGACACACACAGGTACGTGCAACCTAAACAAAATGCATACAGATGAAACCATTTGATTTTTAATGTAGCAGTTGTGATAAATGAAGGGTGGGATTACATGCAAACAAACACACTTAAATGAGTAAGTTTTTTCTTATTCACAAGCAGCCGTATAACCGAAGCATTCATCAGTTCCAGTTCTCAAAAGACTTTTATTTTCTTATGACTTAAATTATTAATCCTCTTCCTACAATATCATTTGAAATACATGCTGGCTGCGGATTGGTTTCACTCCCAACAACACATGGAACATAATCCACACTTTCTGAACAAACAAGCGAAACCAAAAACTGTCTAAAAACATAGCATTTAGATAATCCAGTGCTTTCACTGTATTGTAAATACAGTGATGACGCGCAGGCACACAAACAGGTGTAAGCACAGCCTGATGTCTGCTCATAGTTGATATGCAATATGAAAGCATCATATGCTGGTTCAAAGGTCACTCTGCCTGCTGTTTAATAAAACCACATGGGACTGTTTTCATTCAGGAATCACTCCTCCGTCTCAACACAGACACAAACACACACGGAGCTGCTCAATTTTCCAATAACCTGATGAGAATTCAGAGTGAAATTAAACACTAGCAGCACTAAACGTGTACAAAGTCGAAACTCGAGGGAGGCTTACTCTAAGCACATAAGCGAGACGCATCTCTAGGAAGCTTAATCAATTGAATATGACACAGCAATGCATCAAAAATACAAGAGTCTCTAAAGAAATTTTGTTTCTATTACAGATGTATGAGCTGCTGTGTAACAGCACAAGCTCTCAGGACTTGACAGTGTTTTCAGATTACAGTTGAATCCCAGCAGGGATCCTCACTCACTCCTCTAACCTCAGACTGCTTAGTGCCTAAAATAGCCAGTGATGATAAAAGTCTATAGTGATATAAAGTGTTGGGGTCTAAAAGAAGGTCCAACTCTTTAAATGGTCCTCTACAGAAATATCAGGCAGCAGTGCAGCTTTCAGGCTAGAAGGACAGTGACCTTTTAAAACTTTTGCTTTTTAATCTTTAACAACATAAATGCATGCACACAATTAAACGCAATCACAATATTACAATTTTTGCAAAAGCCAAGTCACTGCAACACAATGATTTTTCCAACACTTCCAGATGGAATAACTATCAGGAATTACAAGCGAGCCTACACTGATCAGTGGGTCGTACAGTAAAAGCATTTTGTGTATAATAATACATGTTTCTTCAGCTCCTTCACGTGAGTGGATGCTAAAAAGTTAAACACCGCCGTCTGACGCTGAACGGGACAAAACTTTTCCGTTCATCGCCAGGTTTTGATCGCAGCCGGCTTCAAACATCCCGAGCAGCAGCTTTAGCGTTTCTATTTCTAAAAGCACGAAACAATTCAAGCATCCAGCAGCTTCACCTCCGAAAGTTTCAAAGAAAGGAGCGAGCAGCCTGTCCGCGCAGGGACCAGCACATACACCCCACAGAGACGTGTTTCACCCGAAATGAAATGAAAACGCGCTTCTTCTGCCTTAAATCCAGCGAAACGTGCAGTGCTACAATGTATCATGAAATAAAAACGTCGCTACTGACAGAAAAGGCTGCACCAAGTTACAGAAAAAGTGTGTGCGCTGCGCACAAGCACACGGTATTAGTGCATGTCCTTTGTAAAAAACACAGAACAAGAGGTAAAAAAAAAAAAAAAATTTAAAAAGTTTGAGAGACGCACCTCTAAGGTGGTCGGATGGGAGGAGGAAACCGCACAGAGCAGCGCACTTTAGTACAGTACACTGCTTTTAAATTACAGTAGCTAGTTTAGAAAGTTGGACTCCCTCCTCTGCCCCCCTCGCCTTCACGATAAGCAGGTAAACTCTTACATATAGCGCGTAATTCACTTACTTTTCTCTCGCTTGGCTATCGGAAGGGACGACAGCTCCTTTACCTTTGGCGTACATGCTGGATTCTGTTTTAAGACTTTTGCCCCACTCAAC
>OMLM01014176.1:4848-32319 GCA_900302695.1 Helostoma temminkii | reverse complement strand
CACCGACTCTCTCTAAATGCATGCTGGGACCTTCTAACTTTTCTTTTTTTCCCCATTGTGTTCCACTGAATAAAAGGTTATTGCAGTTTTGTGTGTGTTCAATGATTAGTTGGCTGAGAGCTTGTTTGTTTGTTTGTTTTTTGTTGAGGATGGCATCATTTGAGATGCCATCCCTATCACTGAAGCACAACGTGACACTGGTCACGTAGTCCAACATTCTGGTGAAACAGGTGTTGTTGGCTGCAGGAGGTCAGGTGGGGCATGGAAACATTTCAAACGTTTCATGTGTGAATGAAACAGTTGTTTTTGAAAGAACAGGGATTTGTAAATGTGAGTGAGTGGCTTGTACATTAATGATCAATTAGTGCAAGTTTCCTTGTTGGCAGTGCTTTCCACTCAGATCACTATGTCAGATCACTATGAGTCTATCATTTCATTCCTAAAGAAAAGTTGGTGAGTGGATATAGGACAGTAAGACTGGTGGTAGGAAAGCCATACTGGCATAACGGCCATGTGTATTTTAATTCTACCCTGAAGGCATTTGGTGTTGGAGAAGCTCTCCTGTCATCAGTGAAGCTGTTGTATGGTGAAGTTTATTGTGTAGTTGGTGGGCTGAACTGTTTGCGAGGGGGATCAGACAAGGTTGCACCATGTCAGGTAAGCAGCGCTCTAGCATTGTTGTTGTGTCTCCTCGGTATAGGCTGAGAAGCAGACTGAATGGTCTGTGTGAGTGTGGGAAAAGGTGAGTCTTGTTTGGTGAGACACCCTTTTCTTCCTATAGGACTGAAATCGGGCAAAAAGGCATTCTAATTCCTAGGAGGCAATGAAGAGTTACAGAGGGAAGGTTGGGAGGGTGTGTTGGACAGGGTGGAGGCCAAGTTGTCCAAATGTAACTGGTTGGTACACAGTTGTCCTAAAGGGGAAGAGTTTTGGCATAGACTTATTGGTGCCAACACCAGTCCTTGTGAAGGAAATGCTGAAGGCATCAGTCCTGTATCTTCCTGTGGCAGAGTGAGGACATGAGCTAATCTGCAGACAGCTCAAATGTTGCTGTACAACTGTGGCCTTCACTGGTTTCCTGGTTCTTGCTTGGCTGCTTCTGAACATGGACGAGGCTCAGATTGGATAAACAACCTCTCCTGCTGAAATCTTTTGAAGCTGACTTGACTTGTTTTACAGCTTGGTGAAGGATGTCTGGCAGACAATCAAGACCAGAAATGTGCTTTTTTAAAGAACCCCTGTTTCCCCACAGTCTTATCTCTCATCATTAAAGGCTAGATTTTTTTAAAGATGGCATCATCAAATTTTGTGACCATCTTGCACAAGCTTTAGTGGAAAGAGTGCGCAGGTTTTGTTAACTTAGAGAAAATGGTTCACTGGGTTTTATCTCCTCACTAATTTCTGTTTAAGTTTGTGTATGTGTGAGTGATAGAGTAGAGCTCTGTAGGAGATGTAAAATAGTTTTATGGATAAAGAAAAGAAATGGAATGATTGATTTTCATAATAATACGTTTTTAAAGTCAGCCAAGCCCACTGGAATTTAGTCTGCCTTACCTGTTCACACACTGACACACACTCTTAGAGGTAGAGGATTGGGGAGAAACAGAGTTATTCTTCGTGCATGTGATCTGATCAGTCCTGAGAGTTCCTGGAATCAGGCACGCATAACAAATCCAACCTGGCATCTGGGGGGTACAGTAGGTCAAAGGGCCAAGCATTTTACCACAGGCTTACAGAGATAGACACAAATTGAAGTGGTTGTTTAAGTGCAGGCTGAAAGAAGAGAGCATGTCCCAAATATTGCATCCTGTATTACTGAATAATATTCATGATGAAATTTTAGTGTTTTTAAACGGCGGGCAAATTGTGTGTGTACATTGGAATTATGTGTCACTGAGGGGTGTTTATGATTTTTCAGTCTCTGGAACAAGACTTGTGGAATGAGACTGTGAGAGCTGGACATATTGAGATAATTTAAGTGTGACTATTGTGAATTGATTTATGGAGACACTGGTAACTAAATGGGAGTTACCATGCCAATTTCTTTTTTAGAATGAGAAATACTGTGCTTCTGAAAAGTTGCCACACAAAATATAACTTTATAATTCCCCATTATAAATGTATGTGTTGCAAGCCATCAAATGTGTCACACAGCACCCAGTAAAGACACGGAGCACACAATTTACGCAGCTCAGTATTGAATCTGTAGGGAGTTTTAACTTTTCTTTTATGATTCTCTCACATTCTTAGAAATAATGTACGTACAGTTCAACAGAAGGGCCTGGAAAGCCCCTTAAAAGAGTTCTAAAGGATTTCTCTCTTGCATACTGCTAGAGCCCACATGACTGTCTGGAGCCCACATGGTAGAATTTAAGATAGGACCACCTAAGTTAAATGAATTGATGGAGGAAGCTGAGAAAATTACAGCAGGTTTTACCCCTAGTTTAAATGTTGCACCATACAAATTCTACAATACAAAGGTTGACCATCTATCACCTGGACAGCAACTAGTGATTATTACGGACAATACTGTGATTGATTATAAATTGTATAATTAGACTGGCTTGAATTCAAGGAAAATATGCATATTGACACACAAACACTGGAATTATCATGCTACTAAGCACTGTGTATGTTTTGAGAAAATTAAATCTAAATAAAATAAACTAAATTTAACTCAATTACAGGGACAAACAACAAGTTCATTCACAGTTCTTGCTGCTCTACCTTAGACACACTAAACAGTGGGGTTGGGCATCTCTGGTGTGAGGCTGATACAATCTGTGTCTAGATACACTATAAGTGATCCATAACATTAAAGATACATGTGCAGAAACTTCTGATGCAATACTATTCACATGCCAACCATGATACAATGTGATTCAACACAGTCAATCAGTTTGTTATGCTCAGCTGCAGTATGCATACAATAGTATACATCTGTGGCGTGCATTAACGTAATGTTTTATTTCCTAAGAAGGAATAAAACTATTAAAATATCAAATAATTGCCTGGGTCATATTTCTAAATAAATCCATAAATGTCTAATCATTAAAAATCAAAATTAAAATAATATCAAAACTATCAAATAATATCAGACTGCATCAGTGCAGACATGTAATATTTGATGAATCTCGATTTCTTTCCAAAACTGCATCAATTTGCAGCTGCACTTTTGATACACTTGCAACATGCACGCACGTGTTCCTGTATCCATACGAATAGGTTAATCTGCCCATCTTTACTGGACACAGATAGTGAAGGAGTCACAGCCACAGCAAACAACATTCACTGACAAATTTTAGCAACTCACCTCAAGTAAAGTAGTTAATGCCTAGCAAAAAAGTTTGCTTTGTTGCTAGCCACATATGTTTGAAAAAAAGTTTACTGAAAGGTCTGAAAAGTTTCTAAATGTAGCAACACTGGAGCTCAATTTGGAGCATTCCTGATTTAACAGAGACCAACTGATCGTCTCTTTATTCGGAGCATAAATAACAAGCAAACTGCATATAAACAAAGAACATGTTGTCATGTTCACACAAGTACATATTTATTGTAATGTTGTCATTGCAATCAGGGACTACCACACCGGATGCTGGATACAGGATGCTGGCAGCAGCTGGGAAAGACCATAGCAATAAGATGCTGACACTATTAAAATCATCCTCACAGTGAGTGATGACAATGGCCCATAGCAGCCTTTCTCAGGAAGGGGTGCCATCTGGCTTTGTCAGGGATGCAGATAAAAATATTGTAACATTGGTAAAACAAATTAAAATTACACAAATATATAATCCAAATTATTAACAGCCTCATATATCATTACAATGTCAACATCAATGCCAGGTTCAGCGTATGAATATGCACTATGTATGTAGCCTACTACAGTGTTTTGTTTTTTTTCTTTTAATTTTGGCACGATGTATTGTGAAATTGTTGTGTAAAGGATAGCATAGAGCTTTTTTTAAATAAAAAAAACTTCCACTGAAAGATGAGTTGCAAAGGTAGTAGATACCAGCAGCAAGAAGAAAAGACAGCATGACAGTATGATGACAGCTATTAATCCCATTGTTTTATCTTCATTGGGGATGTCCTCTCCCTATGTGCGTGGAATGTGTTAGGAAGTTGTCGAACCAAACAATGGTGTGGTGAACATTCAAACAACAGCAAACTTTGTTACCTTATGTCTCAGCATTTGAAAGTTCTCAACAAGAGCTTAAGTCACTATTTTTCATCAGACTCATTTGCACAGTTTAACTGGGTCCATGACCCGTGGAGTTCATGTGCATTTGAAAAATCAAGACTTGCCACTGTTGGCACAGGAGCAACTGGCTGAGATCAATTTCAAGACATGGCTTTGGGCATGGAGGAGTGGAGGAGTACCTATTTGTGTCAAGTAGCACCATTGCAATTCTGCTGCCCTTCTCTACAGTGTATTTGTTGGAACAGAGCTCTTGGAGCCTAACTTGCATCAAAAATAAGTAGAGGGAGCAACTGAGGACTGTTGGCCAGGAGCTTGGTTTCTGCCAGTCTGCAATCCCTACCAGAATAGGACCTCTGTGTGCATTATTTGCGGTTCGGGTTTTCTCATGGATGGTATGTAGCCAAAAATATACCATTCCAATACCTGCTAACAGTATGTGCGTGTGTGTATGTGTTGGTGTGTGTTGGTCAACAGTAGGATGGTTAACTTCAAAGGTTGCGTACTTTTAAAGGATACTGTGAAAAAGGGACATTTGCAGCTTCATGGAGCATATGACAAGCCTGCTCTTGTGTACATATTTAGAATAAATGGAATAAATGAAATAGACACCTAAAGAAGATTTTGGTGTTGGTGGAGAGGCTCATACAGATTTTGGAAATAGAATGCATGGCAGAGCTTGAGAACGTAGTAGTCATGCAATAACAGTAAACATGGTTGACGTAGAATGGCCTGTCTTGTTACACTCTGTCTTCTCTGAAATGAGTGAGATCACAGCAGCAAGAGTGGTTAACCAGTGAAGGGGGCAACAATTTCAGAGTGGAACAACATCGACTCCAGGTGAAGGTGGTTGACCAGAGGGCAGCTGGATCACATGGGCATCCTTGATAGATTAATCAGAATGCTTGACGTAACCTGTTGATCGGGGCCATGTAAGACACCCCGCTGAGTCTGAGTCTGTAACATATTTTTAGCAGCTGCAAAAACCCACTAGCACAGAGGCAATGCACATGGCACCATAACAAAGTGTTGTGCATGTTTTCTGAGCCTACAAGGGACAAAGCAAGCACTGACCAAAAGATACAGATGCAGCAATTCCTGCAAAGAGGTCTACACCACACTGCCTAAACCATTAACTATGCTTCACTTCAAAGATTACCAGAATGTCCTAATGTCAAACATGGTTATACGGTCAACACTCGAGTAGAAGGCTCTATTAGTAGAACCAACGGTCCCCTAAGAAGAAAGCACACAGGTGGCATATGAGAGGAACTGAATATGCTATGTTATTACTAGGGATCTTCTGACTTTGGTTAAGAAGAAAATATTTGTGCTGGAGGTAAGAAGCCAAGTAATACAGTTTTCCAAAGATCTAAGGGTACAGCAGGGGGAGGCACGGGGGCATGGTAACTGTCCACCTTTTTCAGATTTAAAAGGACAAAAATGTCTGTCAAGGCTGTTCCCTGGCCAATGATCGTTTCCCATCGGCACAGATAGATGTGGGTCAAGTGAATTAATGATCAACATCTTACTGTGCATTTAGCTAACCTCATCTAAATTAATGCAAACAAAAAGGGAAACATGTTTTCTCTGGGCCCCACCTGCAACAATATTTAGAGAATCCTGTCTGTGCTTCCATCTAGTTAATGAGCCCCTTCTCCAAAACTGTATAAGAAACATTTAAAAAGTTCACCCAGTGAGGGGTGTACTGTCACTGCAGACCTCCCATAAACCAGCCCCAGGCCCCATGGATTACCAAGGACGCAGAAAATCAGTCATCCTGAGCAGTCCTTTAATTACAGAGATAAATAATAGATGAACCTCAGACAGACCCACAAAGGCTTATTGAGCTGGCTGGACTAAGTGAATGTTAGACTGCAGAAGGTCCATGAATACATTATAGGACTAACTGTGATGGTCAATGTTACATTCCACACACTAATTGCAATGGTATGATTACGCGAGTGAAAACTGTTGCCAGACGATTTCAGGATTTTTTTAAGGAGGCAGGAATAGATAGTAGAACCAAAAGATGGTTTCCAGTCAAGTCATTTGTGTACTTTGTAATTTATCAAATTGTCAGATGTTAAAACTGACTTATGGCACTCTAAAATCTTCGTTGAAAGAAAATGCTGGTTTTAAAATGTCCATTCAAAACACAATCTTTCATAAAGAACCCAGTGATGGATTTAAGAGTTTGTGCATTTGAGTGCTGTCAGTGTGTTTTTTAGTTTTTATCTTAGCAACCAAATGAAATATGGCCACCATTAACTGACATTAGTGCACAATTTTAGCTTGTCCCACATTGATCATTGTTCCATTTTTGTGTATGTGTGTGATGATGCTACAATCTACAATTTGTAGACCTTAATGTGACATAAATTTTTTTGTACATTTCAGCCACGTTAATTTAAATTTCACGGTTCAACATAAATGAAAATGAAAAAAGAAAAAGATACATATGTGTATCTGTTTGAGAGTTAAGATCAGAATTTGTTTTTTGTTAGGTTTAAGACAAGGGTTAGGGTTAGGCATTTAGTTGTGATGGTTATGGTTAGAGTAAGAAGCTAGAGAATACATTATGTCAATGGGTGTCCTCATAAGTGTAGTAAGACATGACTGTGTATAGAGCCACATCACTTATAGTGGTTTGCAATGTGAGTGCTGACAGCTATTAGGTTTAAGGCACATTTGTGTGTGTGTGTGTGCGCGCGTGCGGATGCTTGTCTTTATGTGTGGTTGTTCCGTCAAAAACATCTCATTATGCGCTTGGTCTGTGCTCACATTGGCACAATGGCACCAGATCTGTTGACAAAAATTGTTTGGTGAAGGTTCCAAGACATGAAAAATGAATCTGGACCAAAAAATTTAGATTAACAGCTCAAGCAAATAGTTGGCAAGCCTGCAGGTAGTGGTGGGTAGTTGTGTGGTCGAGAAAGCAGTGGATGGGAGGGTTGAACAACAAATAAATTACTGTGAAAGTGTATAGTGTGAATGAGCACCAAAGAGATTTTTAATGAAACATCTTCCAAGAAGGACAGAGGGAAAAAAAGTAAGTAGTTCTTATTCTTTATCCACTTAAACTCAACTAACAGATGTGGAAAAATACAAAAAGAATGGAAGGAAAGATATAAAAGTGGACAAAAGAATGTGCAAACCAATAGATGTAGAATATCATAACAAAGGTTCAAACAAAGTGTTTGAAAACCGCTGTTTAAAAAAGTTTTTTGTTTTTTTTCCCAAGATCTCAGTTTAAAAACAACTCATTTTTGAGAACAGTAATATGATTGAGACTGGCAATTTCATTTGGAAAAAAGCATGGGAAGACAGTTTTCGTATTTAGAATAATGGAATTTAGCAGAGGGACACTACCAACACTTTGTAATATCTATTCCTCAGGGAACCTATTTCTCTAAAAATATGATAATCCCCCCACCCCCTTCTCTCCTCTAATTTTTTTTAAACAAAATATCACAATTGTGAAGGTTGGCATGCTGTTATAGAGACAAATGGTCATTTTATTTCTCACTGGGGTTATTCTGTGAATGGAAATTGAAAGGTATCCCACCCTGGAGTCTAGATGACTATTAATGACTTTGCTGGCATTCGACTACTTAATGCCACAAGGCTGTGGGAGCCATGCACAAATATGTGCATGCCGTACTGTAGCTATGTACTGAACTTACATTAATATAGAATGTGTGTAATTAGACTAGACTGCGTAGCTCAAACTTGTACTGCGATGTGTTCAAAAGCAGTGCAAATTTCCAAGACGAAACAATGTCTATAATAATGGAATAGTTTTTGTATGACAGATGACACAAAATATGTAAACCTTCCAAAAACATTTTTTTCTTTAAACATACACATTTGCATGTGTCCACAACTATGTTATGTTGAGATACACAGTGACACTTACATTACCAGTATATTGTCATTGATTTAGTAAAAAACGTTTTATTTTATATTGCAGTTTTTGTTTAAGACTAAAAACCTTGGAAAATGGTTGGGGTAACCATCTGCAGTGCCAGTTTTCTATGCTGCAGAAAATCTGTTAATTTGTGTCCTATGCCTTTTTATAAAAGCCACTGGGGAGCTGGTGACGTGCACATCCAGGTGTACAGGACAATATGCGTATGTAGCTGCTTGCTAATTGGCAAATGAGCATTTGACCGGTTATGAACTCTTTTTTTCTGACCCCCATAACCAGACAAGCAACTTAAAATAGTTTTTGAACACAATTTTAGAGTCTTGATGCTTAAATTTACCTGATTTGGCAACTGTGCATAAAATGTGATCTGGTTAATTCTGTATTGTGACACGGGTCACATGATTTATTATGTAGTGCTCACGGAAGTAGCATGACAGTCAGACAACATGAATTCTGTTAACAAGTGGAAGTTGCACAAGAAAACTTGCATCAGCGTGATGGAGATCACTGACAAAAATAACCAAGATGCACTACTATGTTGAGACTATAAATATTACAAAAGAAATTAGGTCACTGAAGACTTCTGTGGTAGCAACGCATGGTTTACTAAAAGACCACCTCTCAATCTTGTCCAGATGGGCTTTGTCAAACTGAAACATGAAAGTGGGAAAATGGGAAACTGAAAGCAGAGACCCAAGCTGCTCACAGCCTCACCAGAGAGCAAAGGCATGCACAGATGGAGACTCTCAGACTCACTGGCAGTTTGGAGAGTCAGACTGCATTTCCATGCAGCTGTTGGCACTTTTGACAGCTTTCACTGCGTTCATGACTCGAGTCCAGAAAAGCCCCCAAGTCCCCAAACTTCAGTATTCAGTGTTGTTGAGAGTACAGACTTGACAGCACCACACCAACTCTACACTCTACACTCTACACTCTTTGCTGTCTTACTTTCATTAAATAAAGATGGCAGAGTTTGGTGTAGTGTTTTACTCTTGTGCAGTCTGACAAAGGTCATTGAATGCTGTCTTACTGACCCAAATGTTAAATCGCACATGTAGGAATTCCCTGGAAGCCTAATGGGGAACTGTGTTGTTTGGATCATTAGGTCAGGTATCATATAGGAAGAAAACAATCTCTTAAATGACAATGCATGGAAGAGCTAACACTTTAGCTATTTTGTTTTTAAACTGGTGTTTTTTAAATAAAGCTTTGTGTTGTGCAAAGCAGGCTGTTAAGTAAACAGTTTCTGTCTAGGCTGTTTGCCTGAATGTGGCAGGTGTAACTGTTTATTAAAGGAGTTTGACTATGGTAGTTTTCCATGTTATTATGCCTCCTTCTCAATGACAGAATTTGCTTTGGTGACTGCAGTTTGTGATTTTATGCCAACTGATCTCTAGGATGTCATGCATTTCACCCTGGATGTGTTATGCTCTATTCATACCCAACTCCCTTTAGCTTCAGTAGTGTGGCAGCAATGTAAAGCCCTGTGAGGAAGCTGGCCAGACTCTGTCTATGCATGGCTCTGGTCCCAGTTGGTGGCAGCCAGCTGACACATCTCCAGGTTGCTATTTTTCCACATCCTAGTTATTTACCTAGCTGGAACTGGCAGTATGAAGGTTTTGGTAGGCAGACATTTTACATTTTACTCTTCTTTTTTCCATTTGATATATCTCTCTATTTCTGAGCCTGTCTCACTGCCTCTACCTATTGCTCCTCTCTTATCATACCGTCATGCGTAAAACTAGCTGTCTGTCATTCTCACAGGAGCAGAATCACATTTGCACATATTTTAGTCATTTGGATGCCCTAAAGTGCCTGAACGTACATAACCCTAACTTTTCACCTGAAACATAGGCAAATATCAGCAGCTGCAGTCTAATACTTTAGTTATAAGTAAACGATATGGGTTGATGGTACACATTCATTAATGTATTCTACATTTTCTCATACATGAGGTGCTGGTCACATGTGATATTGAGCATACATGTGGTAGAGTGTTATGAACATGTGACTCTGCAGCCCAAGTACGCACTTGTGCTGGTGTGCCCATTACTGCTTACTTTGTCTTTCAATTTATATACTTTGAAAATCCATTGTATCTTTTTATCACAGGGCTGCAGTGCATAGGCTGTAGCAGGTGGCATTATGATATATTAGTGAATTATTAATAAAAAGTATGTGCTATAGGTGTCTTTCAAAGATTAATTTATAACAAGGAAAAGCATCGGCTGAACATTTTCAAACACATACTTTACCTGTGTGTGAAACCCTGTACTGCTATTTAATCTCAAAGCAATAAATCATTTAGGAGTATTACTATTGTTGGTAGAGGATGTTGAAAAATGGGAAACTGACAATATCAGATTTATTGGCAATAATTTCAAGTACATAGCCTAACTCAATTGCCCTTCTCAGCTGTAAAAGTCCAAACATTTAGTAAGGTGCCAGGATGTCTTGATAGACACAGCACTGTAGTTTTAGTTTTTGTAGAGTTGCATGTTGCAAGTTTTATTCAGTTAAGCATGATACTACAAACTTTGCTGTGGTCTGTCTTTATTGCTTTGGTGCTTGGCATTAGTGTCACTGGGAGTGTGTAATGATGTGGCTCTCCAGCTTGTGGAGAAGCAAACTGGTTCTTTGAAGCTTTGTGAGTTGGACCAAATTGGCAGACTTAAGTGGTTGCATCTGGGGTATAATAACATATCATGTACATATGTAACACATTATGTATAATGCCAAGCAAGCCATAATACAGTACAGAGTGTGTGATTATCAGAAATGAGAAGAAACTAAAGAATCAGCACGACATGTAGCAATAACAGACACAGATGTGCTGGTAACTTAACTTGTTAAACAGATTTTTAGATCACCCTGATTTTATCTGATGGACAGACTGCTAATGCATATGCAGTAGCACTTAAATCGATACAAGCCGCATCCAGACGGATGAGCTTAATATCAGTACTTTGTACATAAAGCCTGTATTACAGTAAGGTATCACTGCCCCTGGAGGGATTACCGTTATCACAATTAGACACTGTTTATGTGATAATGGCTGGATGTATTCATGTTTTTGATTTCACAAGCAAAAGACTTTTTCATCCAAACATAGCGTCATCTTCTCTATTATATGTATTATAATTTCTCCAACAATGTTTGTATCTTCTAAGGGAACATTAGCTGGTTGAGGTATGGCTTTTTATCATCCAATCAGTAAATTCCTTTCACGTAGCAGTTCTCCCACACCAGCATTAAGAAAGCCCAGAGGAAATAACTGGAGGCACTGAAGAAATGCTCTATATTTCACTTTCATTCTGTTAAAATACACTTTCTCCACATTAACTTCTCTCTCTCATTCTGTTCATTCCATCCCTCCCAACCATTATTCTGTGCAATTCTGTGTCTTTGCGTGTGTGCACTCATTTGTGTGTGTGTGACCAACAAAGCATGTTCATGCGCAGCTGATAGAAGTCATTGCCGGTGTACTCTTGAGACGCTAGAGCAAAGGTGGTGTGTGCACACACACGTGTGAATGAATAAAAGACAACCTGTTTCAGTGCAATGGTCTCTATGGATCAGTGCTGAAGTCCTATGGTTGTTATTTTATGGATGCACATAGGTGTAAAATGAATCTAAAAGCGCATGTTTGTGCGTACTGTAGGATGTAGAGGATATTATTTTTCTTAATTAAGGCACAACAATAATTTGTGAAGCACTTGAGTATGACCCATTTGAGATATCTTTTGATTTCATGTCCAGATGCTTCTGAGAGGTGCATGACAGCTGCAAGTGTGGCACAGTTACAAAAGGAAATAAGCTGAACACATTGTGCTGTCATGAGTCACACCCAGTGACAGCAGTGCATAAAAAAAAGTATTTCATTCCTTTTTATGGCATGCACACAGTTTCATAACAGAGAAGAGAGACAGTCCATCTTATTCTGTAAAATTCTAGGATTTTACTTTTATGCCAGGGCAAGGTCAGTGTGCCAAAGTCCTCATTATGTTTTGTCCGTATTTATTGAAGGAGAACCTGTCAGAATACCAGTGACAGAAAATATGTACTTCTCCTACATACCAGGAGGCTTACTGCAGAACATTTCTCCTTTTCTACAGAAATACACACTTTATTAATATTATCAGGCTTTGAGAATGTTATTTTTTCATTGTGACATCACCTGTGACTGACAAGTCAACAGCTCAAGCTGTTAACATGGCTTTGACTTTCATTTACAGTGTACATGTACACATAAGAATAGAAACTCATACACACACATTTACATGATGGGGTATGACTGAGAGCTATATGCCTCTTCCTGGCCTGACAGACCATTCACAATTTCTCTCTGCGTGAAACCAAATGTACTGTAAGAGGTGATTGTGTTTGTGTGTGTGGGAAGGTGAAAGAAGTGAATTGAGAGAGAGGAAGTAGCATACCTTCACATCACTGTGTGAATATTTGTGTATTTTTTCAGCAGTATAACATTTTTTCTGCCTTTGGGCTTCTCATACCATTGCCGCTCTAGCCACTTTTAGAGTGTGCAAGGAGTCGTGAGTTGACACAGAGGTCAGCTTGGCCTGAGCAGCACTACAGCGCTGGGCTTTCTGACAACTTAAAGTTATTGGTATGCAGTTCATTCAGCTAGAGAGATGAAACTATGTATCCTACAGTGTGCGTCAGGGGCGGCCGGCCCCATAGACAACATAGGCGGTTGACTAGGGCACAAAATGCTATGAGGGTGATTTTGTAACTTACATAGTCACATAGTCTAATTTTAAAAATCCTAAAATCCTCATGATAACATAATCATCATTAGCAATCAACATAAAAGCTTTTAATATTTTTAAAATAGCCTCTACAGAGCCTAGCACTCTCCCAAAACACTATAGAATTCAATTGTTAGCACTATTTGCATCTGTATATGTTGTGTTAGGAAGTTAGTATTATATCTTAGATATATAAGGTTAGATATATATTAGTTTATATTTTACAGGGATGGAAGTAACAAATAAAATTTACTAAGTCGATTATTTGTGTGCTTCTATTTTTTTGAGTAGTTTTTCAAAACTGTACTTTTACTTAAGTAGATTCATTTTCAAGTATTTTGCTTTGCTACAATAGAAATATATATTTTTAAACCAGGAAGCTCCACTCCGCTCGTATGTTCTGTTGAGTGTACAGCATTTCTGTCTGTGAGCACGTGTGTCGGTGCAACAATCAAGCAGTAGCACAGTTTATAACTATGATATATGATGTTGTGATTTCAACACACTCTTACCTGTGGAGTTGATGTGTGTGTGTGATTAATTGTAGGCTATAACCACAACCAAAAACCTTGGCACACGGTCATGAGCTGCACACACAACTGTTACTGCTAAATTACTGAAATCAGCTTCGTCGTTGTTTCTGATCTTTTGTTTTTATTTGTGTGCATGTATGATTATATTCCAAGTTATGTGCCATGCAAAAGACTGTCGTACAGTTGTTGTATTTTTATTAAAATGCTGTATTAACATTTTTAAAGGAATAAACCTACACCATAAAGCCAATATGTAACTTTTATCTACAGTATATATATATAATTAGCAATTATCACCTGTTATATTCCTATAGTGAAAAGTTTGTATCTTTCACAGTTTCTGTTTTTGGCTACACATTTTCTCAGATATATTTCACATAAATTCTTGAGATATGGTTCATCTTTATTTCAGATTAAATTTCGATTGTTGAGGAATTAGGACAAGGCAAAACAAGACAGATTCTTGATAGTTAAACTTGAGTTGATGAGATTAAGGTTTTCATGTGAGACTACTTGAGTTATTTTTTAGTTTATTGAGCAATGCTTTGACTTAACAAAGTCATGATTTAGAATGGTTGAAAATGACTTTATGGACTTTTAATGTTGTAGATAAGTGTATATTCAACATAGTTTTTTATTATTAATGTAAAATATAATAAATGCTCATAATTTTCTCTTGTGCTCTCTTCTTTTCTGTCCCATTTTCCTTATCCCTCTCTCCTTCTCTCATCCCTCTCTCCTGGGACCTGTCTCTCTCCACAGAGAAGTGTGATGAGGCTCTAGCCTCACCTCTGCCTCACACAGCCTTCACCAGCTCATCTGTCTTCTCCAGTGGATACACACCTGGATATGCCAAGCTCAACAGGAGAGGAGGTAGACACACGCAGCACACAGAAAAACCATCCACACTCTCAGACTTGACTGCCAAAGGGCTGCATATACACACGTACTGTGGACATGATAAGTTAAAATCTATCTCAGCTACATGTGCATACATCATTATGAATAATTTTACAGACAACACACAGTGAGATAAATGTCCAAGCCTTCATAGAGTGACACGTTTCATAGTGCTGCACAGCTTCTCTCAACGCCTCCTCCCATTTTTCTATTTTCTCTCTGTTTCCTTTTACTTCTTCTCCATTTTTCCTCTGTTGCTCCATGTTTCTCTTCCTCATTCAGCTTCACACATTATCTCATTGGCTCAGGCTGGAGCTCATTTTTTTATCAATATAAACCCGAAAGAGATACGGCCAGAGAATTGCGCCAGTCTATGTTTATACAATTAATAATTCAAATTTTTCCATCTAATATAGTCACACCACAGCTGAGGCAACATAGCTCAGAGCTGGCACATAAACGCAATGTAATCTGGTTTGTTTAATCATACTAATAAAATTATTGCTGAGAAATAACAGGACCATCCTTCCTTCAATCATGATATTTACCAACACTAAAGAAAGGAGCAAACAGGGAAAGAAATAAAGACCAACCTGTCTACGACAGCAATAATGGTGAATGTGCAGCTTGTGCATTTTTTCCATTCTTGACTTTTTTTTTATTCAGAACAAGCATAGACATTTGGTCCCTTAGAGGCAGGTGAAGTGAAGCAGAACATAAAAAAACTGAAAAATTACACTTGTTGGACAATCTACAGATGTAATGTGAAATGCACTGTTTAAAAGTCGTTTTGTTTTTGCTTCAGTGTGTATTAAAAAAAAAAAAAAAAAAGTTAACAGATTTACTTATTTCCAGAACAGCCTTATCTACCTTATCACCTGCAAATTCTAAAAATGCAGCATTTTAACCCAATCAGTGAACTGTGAGTAGACAAAGTTTCTGCATTTAGTAGTGAATAATATCACACTAAGACTGGAAATACTCAGCTATTACTTGTCAATTTTGACTTGCTGTATAATTAGTCACCCAACATGCTTTAATGAAAACTCACTCATTTCCAATTTTCTGTGATTCAACAGACACCACACGGCAGCAACAAACTGACAAACCCCATCACATGTTCACGTACTGTTAAGTGTGGCAAAATGGGTACATACTGAGATGCGTATAAGATGAGGAGTAAATGAAAAGCATATAATGCTTCATCTCACCTTTTGTATCTTCATATCTTTCATCAGATGAGACTTTGCTTGGGTGATGAGATGATCACCTTATTATTGCCTTATTAGCTCATGACAGAGGTGGAATATAAAATTAGACCAGGATGAGATGCGTCACAAAATCATCTAATTTTTTTATGATTTACAATAATTGTTTCCTGCTATCAAGGAAGATATGCCTCAAAGATATCCCTAAAAATTACATACACATCAAACAAACAGTCATGGCAAATATTGCACTTGTTTAGAATGACAATAAAACCTTTACAGATGCACCGAGTAAGAAAACAAGTGAACAGCTCTTTAAACTTGTAGGGCACATGTACACATTCAGAGAAACATTTAAAGGCATAAAAAAGATGTCTACACGTTAAATACCTATAGTGTCATAAGAACATAAGTATCGTAATGAGTTGCCAAAAACTAAACTGAACTTCACATTCGCCCCAAGTATTCAATGAAATAAAATTGTGCAGAAGGGTTCGCACTCAGGGACATACTGTACACTCACAAAAACACAGACTTAGTGATCACACTCATGCCCCCACAGTCGTGCAATAAGGAGTTCCCTCCAAGCAGCTACATTCAGCATCCAAGTGTGCCATCAGTAGCACGAGGGGGTGCTGATAAGCCAATCTACTCTAATCTATATGAAATAGGGAAGACACAAAATCAATGGGACGTACCACTCATATTAAGCTTGTGTTGTGAATGTTGACAGTAATTAGAGTTTAAGGTGTGTGTAAGATGAAATGATACCTTAATAATATTTTCAGCAGTTACTCATCTGCCATATGCAGGCCAGTCATCAAACGCCTGGTCTTTACTTTTCTTGTTCATCTGACCGCTGCTAATCTCACACTCTTTGTCCATCGATAATGTACATTAATGGAAATTTGAGCATATTTGCTTATACGATATGTGTTTTCAAAGGTATTCTTGTGTTGATGCATGGAAATGCCTAGACAGGAATTGTTTTATTGTTATACATATTCCAACAAATTACCTTGCTAAATGTATCTGGTTCCTAAAACCTAAACACCTTTATATCAACAGACTCACCATCACACTGCTAAATGTCTTTTGTCTTTGTTTGGAAAACACAGTCACTTACGAGCTGGTACTTTATCCAAAGCATTTATAAAATGACCCTGTAGCATCTTCATTAAAGGCATTTAAGGTCATTACCAGTTACTACTGCAGACTATTATTACATTATATGTACTGTGAGCGCGTTGTTTGTTTGTTTTTATTTGCCTTAATATTATTGTTGTAATATAATTCAAGCAGGGACGAGTTTTGCCTCTGGGTTCTGAAGACAAAATAGACTCTGACACACTTTATTTGTCTCTGTGCCCATTTCCAGTCGCTCTCTTTACCCTTCTACTCTTCATCTGATTTCATTCTCAACACCATTTTTTTTCTCTCCTCCTTCCACGCACCTGTTCTCTTGCCCTTCCCTTCGCACTCTTCTTCTATGTTCCTCTACTCATCTTTTTCTTAATGCCATTCTCCCTCATGGGTTAGGTGTTCATCCTTGAGCTCTTATGCAATTTGCAAAGACAAAGCTTAACTGCAAACAGCAATAATTCGAGAAAACCCCAGTGCAAAGTGCAAGTAAGTTTTCACCTACGACTGAAGTGGCGATCAAAGCAAAATGTGAAAAGGTGCAATAGAAACAGGTGTAACAAATGGTAAACACACATTTACATCATCTTTGAGGTTTGACGTTGCTCTTTCTCTTTTAATGTCATCTCAATGCATCCTTCAACTTGGAAAGGTTTATCTCGATCAAACAACTCTTAAAAATCACAGTAGTGGATCAGAATACACGTTAATTAGTGTGTACTTCTAAAGACTTTCTTGAAACAGTTAAACATTTTGATATGTTTGGACAAGAATCTTCTTACAGTCATGACTCTTTCCTGTCTCTAATCTTCACTCCTTTTTCTCTATTCTCATATCAAGTTCACATGCTCCCACACTCTCTCTACCTATCCTTACTGCTCGTTCGTGTATGAGACCCTGCACATCTCAGGGTTGTCAGCTGGGAAAGGTGAGCCCACTGCCTCGCAGCAAAAACCCTTTGGTGTGTTTGAACAGAGAGAAGAGGAGAGACACACAGAGATGTGATGGCAGCTAATGAAATGTAGAAAAAGATTCACTCCTCACATCTTTTTGACCCACAGTCGACACAGGGGATGACTGGGTTTGAAGATTGGTCAAAGAACATTTTTAAGGCCGGTATTAACAGTCATTTGATAAAATGTTCAGCTGTTTTTAAAATATAATTTTTATATTATTCATTCTGAGCTCATTCGTGTCTGAAAGCACTACTCTGGTAATTTAGTAAAACAAATTCAGATTTCTGAGTAAAGTATGAACAGAATATCTTATATTCTTTTCGAATGCATCAAGCTCCAAAATCTGAACTAAATCTGAATATATATTAAATTAAATGTATACTTTCATTAATAAAATGTGGGCCAGTTTAGTCTAAAGAAGTGTTGAACAGTATAGTATAGTACAAGTACCATGAATTCAAAAGGATATGAAACTATCATAGCTCTTTCTCTGCTCAGGCCTTTGGTATTATGTGCCAGAAAACTTCTTAAAGTTTTAAGTCAAGCTTTCAGTTTAAACAAAATAAAATAGGATTTCAGTAACAACTGCATGAGCTACAATCTCCTACTCACACTAGGCTGTGTTCAGTGCTGCCAGCCAAAGACAGATGCCCTGTGGATGCAGGTTAAATTAGAAGAGGCATGGAGATAGTAAGGCAAGAGAGGGAGGAGAAACAGTAGGCATGAACATATGTTGCCATGCATGTGTGCCCACATTGCTGCACAGTTCATATGTGGCCAAGCTTGAGATGTGACACTAATCACATGTGGCCATTTACCCTTATTCCACTATTTTTTCTCCTTCTTTCTGTCTAACACTTCCATTGTGTTCCCGTTTCTCATCTACTCTGTCTCGTCCCTCTCTGCCCTCCATCACATCATTGTCTACACCTTCTCCCTCTCCATTTCATTTTTTCTTCATACTCTTTTTATTTTTAAAAATAACATTCTCAATCACACTTTCCATTTTCTCAGGCTTTGCCCTTTCTTCCCAGACCTCATTATCTTTTTTTCCTGACACATTTCCACCCTGAAAAATACTCTTCCAAGTATTTCCAGAGTTTTAAAAAGTAGCGGCGTATACCTCCGTATTGAAACAAAGGAAGCTCATCGTACTGCAGTACAACTGTGCTCTGACTTGCAGCACAATTAACCACACTCCCCCTCCTTTTTCATGCATTGCTTTTCGCTTTCTGTCATCTTGCAAAGTTGTTTGATGTCTCTAGCCATTGCAGTCATCCATCGATAATGGCGGTCCGCTCCTAATTAAATTACTCTGTCTCCATCCGCTCCCTTTGGTCCATGACAGAAAGATGAAGTACTAGCAGGGGCTAACCAGCTGCTTGCTTTCTGCTCTCTTTTTCTGACAGCCTAGCATCTTAATTAATTAAGAAGTTATACTTTCTGTTAATGTGATTTTTCTATGAGCGGTGGCAGCTTTGATAACACGTTCTCACACAGATACTAAAGACACGTACAGAACCATGAAAGTGTTTAAACCTTGCATGTGCAGAAACAAATAGTTTGTACACGCCCACTCACTCTCCCACACTGACAGTAAGACAGAGGGGAGATGTTCTTTTGTTGCATGCTCTTCTCTTTCACTGTCACTTTCGCTTGTGTGTCATGCCTGTCACAGTCTGCTCGTCACTTGTCCAAAGTCACACCGTGTCTTCACTTTTCACTCTCTGAACTTCAGTCTTTTTACTCTAAAACCTCTCTCTCTTATCTGTGGTTTGGATTTGTTTATTTCTTCCTGTACTCTCTCCCCCACTTTCATCCTCTTTTGTTCCTGTATTGCTCTATTTTGCTCATTTACTTGCTCTTTTTTCTCTCATCTGACTCACACTCTAGCATCGGTACTGTAAACGCCCTTTTCCCAGTCAGGTTGAAATAAACAACATATTTTCCGTTTCTCTGCTGGGAATCTTTGCCACCATCACACATGCATGCATATATTCACATTCTTCACATCTGTGCACAATACAGTATGTGTTGTGTTTTCATTTACACTTTCCAGAAGCAACCTTGTGACTTGTTCAGTTAGGTGAGCTCTATCATGTGTGTCTACAAAAGATCAGGAGAGGAGTGAGTCAACTTCTTGCTGTAGTGTAACAAGAAATACATATAGCAGAGTAAATATGGCAGTGAGACCACCTGAGGCAGTGGAGCAATGTTTGTTTCAGGTTCAAAGCAACCAAAGGGATGTTTCATATCTTTGCTTGTGGTCTGGTTTCTTGAATAGTGTGAATTGAGATGTTTAGGAAGGAAATGCAGATTGCATTTCTTGACAGTTTTAAATTTCATTTCTTGACATTTTTGGCAGTGGCTCCTTTGTATCAGTGCTCCCATTCCCAGGATTTTAGTTGCCTTTTCTGATGTGTATGTTTATTGTTTTGTGTGTTTGTTTTTGTGATAAATACTAGCTTTGCATGATCTTTTTTTTTTGCAACCTACAGTTACAGCCTTTATTTAAAACAGCTACATTTGTGTGCACTCGTATACCAATGTGCAAGAATATGTGTGGTCATAATCAGTATTGATGCGAGATTCCTCTCCAACATCTGCTCTGCCTGTGCTACCTTTGCTACAAGACTGGGTTATCTGTGTCATCACAGATAGCACAAACCTTTGCAAGCTTGGAGAAACTCCAGCCATGTTTTTCAGCCTCAGCTGGCTGCTTTTATCTCAGAAGAAGCCTCTCTGTGTGAATTCCATTTGGCTAGTACAGATCTGTGAAGGGCACCACACAGGGATGTTTTCACCAGGGTAGCTTTCAGGTAGCAGATTAATCTGATTTCTAACATGCTGCATGGTATCAACGCCAGTGAATTATCAGGGCATACACTGTAACTGAATATATAGATGGTAGAGGTGTAGCAGCATGATTTGATAAATCATCATCAATGTCCGAGTATTTCCCCAGTGAGGAACATATATCAGATTGGATTCTGCCTTTTTTATTTTTTATTAAAAGATGTTCAATCTGCCTGACTGGTGAGGATATAATAAATAAATCTGATATTTTGTATTGATCCATTAGTTGTTTTGTCTGTGGTGTATCAGGAAAATAAACTGTGGAAATAATCAGAAATAGAAGCCAATGTGTCTTTTCAACTTCATTTTCTTGTCGACCAAAACTTTGAGGATATTTGAAAAACTGATAAAAGTAGCATCCTCACATTTTGGAAGCTGAATTGGTGAGCACTTTTATTTAATTAAAGCAAACTATCCATTAATTGACTTATTTTTTCATTTATCAGAAACAGACATATCTCTGGTACTGTATCTGTTGAATTAAATCTTGTTGGTTCCTCTAGTTGCTGTTACGCTTTTAATACTTTATTTCCTCTGCCTTCCTTTTTTGTACATAGTTTCTAGATTTTGTCCTGAGCTCTTTTGCTCTTCTTTCTGCTTTTTTTCCTATGTCATTCTCATAGGTGGTTTCTTTGACCTTCTCTGTTTCCATGTTCTTTCCTCTGTCCTCTCCCTGCTCCCTCTCACCTCCCCGAACATCTGTGTGTGTGACAGGCAAGAGAACAGTGACAGTCCCCCGGCACTTCTCCTTCCCCTTTCTCCTCCCAGCTTTTTCCTTCTTCTTCTTTGGCTTATGGTTCAAATTCACTCACCTTCCATTTTCCACCATCAGTCTGCTCCATCTCCACTTCATTCTGACAACCTCGTCTTCTTTTCTCCCTTCAGCTTTCACCTTTCACTGCACCTCAGTTCTTTATATATCAGTCTTCGCCTAAACTTATGTCAAGCTGTCCTTCCTCACCTCTCACCTCTCATCTGTTCTTCTTTTTCCAGGCTTTTTCCTCTCCGTCTATTTACCCATCTCTCTTCTCTGGTCTTTGCTTTGTCTTTTTTTCCCACACATCGTTTATTCATCCCCCTTGTTCTTCCTGTGACCTCTAACACTGAGCTGTTTAGCCTAAAGCTCTCTTCTCTCATTGCTGTTTTAAAGTCTGTCTAACCTCAATGCTTGCCGTCACTTTCACGATCTTTTGAACCTTTACGTCTCCCTGGACTTTTTAATCTATCTGTGTCTCTCAGTCCCATCTGTTCCCTCTGTTAACCCTATAACCCTAACATGCCATATACGCCATCCTTCCTCTTCAACCCCTTTACCTGTGCTATCACCTTGTCCTTTAATTCACCCCCTAAAGCCATGTTCAGGCTGTTAGAAGCACTTAAACATTAAATGCTGTCTCCTCATTCATTTTAGAGGTTCTGAAAACAGCACAGTGTTGCCACATAGTGAATATTTTAGTGCATTTCATTGTAATTTTGATGTGAAGACACATGATTGTATGATCGTTACCACTTCCTACAGAAAAACCCTCTCCTCTTGAAATGAAAGCTGTACTTGTGTGCTTGTAAGTTTGAGACTTTAGAACTTCGATGATCTGACATTGACATAGTGTATACTATGAAAATTGTCTCATAAATTGCAATATATTCTAAACACTCTTTCTAATTATTTTTTGTCTCTCCCATTGTCCTGAAGTGTGCCTGTAACTTTTCCAATCTCTACTTTGGGTTCTATGTCATGTGAACCCAGTGTAACTCTCAAGTTTCTCATCCGTTTCCCTCTGATTTGTTCCTACCCATTCTTCACTTTTCTGCTCACCTGTCACCTTCTTTACCATAACTACATTTCTCTTTTGCTTCTTTTTTTATCCCATATGCATGCTATCTCACCACCGGCCTCCTCAGTACCAGAGCCATAAAATCCACCCAGTGACTCTCATCACTCTTCCTTTCACCTCATCCATCTTTCTTACTCTTCAGTGTTTCCATTTTTTCTCCCCCTCTCTTCTTTCATCATCCCCTTACCCTGTACCAGTACCACCACACACACCTTCTTGTCATTCTCACTGACACCCCATTCTCCGATCTTTTTCTAAGCTTCACACTACTGCGGTCATTATCCACACAGCTTGCTTTCTTAATCTTTATTTTGTCTGTTTACTTACTATCATCTGCCCCTCCCAAACCCAATTCCTTACCCTCCATCTCTTTCTCCCCCTACTCTCCCCTTTTGATAGTGTTTTATTCCCCCAGGGGAATGGCTTTGCTCCAACGGGTTTTTTGAGGTATTGACGTTTCCACTGATATGGCTCCGGCTATCTGTCAGGGCCAGGGCTGGAGTGTAATGGCTCTGTAATTGGATAAGATATAGGATTTTTGTCAAGGGGGGATCGCAAACGGCCTCACCCTGTATTTTATCATATGACTATCATCTCATGCCTCCTCCACTACTCTTAGTGCTCTTCTCCCACTTCCTTGGACTGACTTGGTCTTACTGTCTCCCATTCTCTTGCTTTGTCCCCATGTTATTGTGTGTCTCTCTCTCCCTGTCATTTTTAAATCAGTAACTCTCCTTCACTTGTGCTTTTAGCTTGTCACTTTCTTATCTGTATTTGTGTCCTTTAGAAAAAAAAATCCATCACAGAGAATCAAAGAAGATGGCCGTGACATGGCCAGTCTGCAGTCCTTCCACCACCCACTCTTCTCGATAATCATTTCACAGGCTTTCTATCACAGGCTTGGCTGATTGCTCTGATACATCTTGTGTATGTGTGTGTGAATGCAAAAATGTGAACTGGTCTCTACATCCACAGTATTTTATGCACGCTTGTGTACACATTTCTTGCATTTTCTACAGCAGTTTGACTACTCTCACACTAGCCTACATACAGTAAAATGTTGGCACCGTGCCTTGTATTTTCTTTTTCCTTTTTTAATGTGATAAATCAGGTCAGTGGGATCCTGTCCAATGTTTTCTTTTCCTTCTGTCTAAGAGTTGCCTTGCTCCTTTGTTTCTGCCCAATTAGCCAGAGGCTTATTTAACCTGCAAGATCCAGGGGAATTTGGCCCTGTCTTAGGCAGACACCTGTAGCTTCATGGGAGGGCAGCTCATGGAGGACACATGAGTGCTTGCATGGCAGTGAAAGCAGAGCCATAAAGTTTCAGAAAAGCACAAAAATGCTCGCTGCCACTGTTTGGATTATGTAAAAAAGACAGCGATCTATTTCAGCAGTCAACGCTGTAGCCATGGTAGAAAAGGAGTGAAAAGTTATTTGTCGGTTCTTTCAAAGGCAGTCATATTTAAGTCATATTTTGCTTGAGTTGAATGACTTTCAACTTTCGTCCATCTCATCACTATCAGCAAAGAGAATAGAGAAGCCAGGATTTTCCAGTTACTCTTGGAGGATTTATCCTTGACTTCGTTGTATAAAAGCAGGATAAATTACTCCCGCACCCAAACCATGACTTTAAAGTTATCCCAGCTTAATTTAGCCCTGACTCAGTTGCATGAAATCAGGTAAAAACTAAGCTAAATTAAGTTTCTGTGGAAATGTCTTCATTGTAGTTATCACAATCTACAACAGAGCTAACAACAAAGCTGTAAATATGTTGCATACTGCAAATATATATATTCATATTCACTTATTTCGTATTTCATTTATTTAAATAATCATTCATGTGGTAGTCATTATTACTGTCAGGCCTAATGTCAGGTTTGATGAATGTGTATTTTTGCAGTTGCTGAGATTATAAGAAATTTAGTCTTCAATAATAACAATAACAATAAGGGCAACAGGTAACAAATATATAGACTCATAGAAGTCTTCATGTTCATGTTTCATCTTTACAGTGACATTGGATGACCTACTAGATGCATTAATTTAGACAAGCATTCAGTACAGATGTTTGTACATTTATATGACATTCCAGTGTATGTAGACACACACCAAGAAAATGGGCATTTTCTTTTGTATTTTCAATTTGTATTTTCATTAAACGTATGAGTGGTCCATTCAGAAAATCCTGCCTGTATTGTTGTTATGTCGGGTATTTGCGATTGTCAGTCATATAGTTTCTCCTCTCAGAAAGAAGGATCTGCACGTTTTTTAGCATGAAAATTTACAGACACATTCTGCAGATGTTAGGGACCTGTTTTTTAACGCCCCAAAGGGGTAAATATTGGACTCTTTACATTTCTTTACATGCTGTTGTATATGTCTGAGCTGGAAATAAACATATGTTGCCACGTTGGCTATTGCTTCCTTTTATTTCTGTATTTCCTTCAGCTGCATGCTCCTGATTTCTGCTCCAGAAATCTGTAGTTATGTGGATGACAGTGAACTCCTCAGCATTTTTAAAATGTAATATTGGTCTTGCAATATTATAAAAGCAATCCATCCTGAAATGTCATTTATGCTAATGCCTTTATCTCGATGTTAGTGTGTCTGCTGGCCAATTATATGATACTGAACATTCTTATGAAACGTCTGTATAGTTTGCAAGCCCCAACCCTGTATTCAAAGCTTTTAATAAAACATTACTGGCCCATATCACTGTGTCTGTTTTGGAGCAAATGTCTAGGCTGCTCTCTGCTGGACACTGACCATTAATAATAGTACAGACTATAACCTTGTAAGTGCACATTACATTTGTAAAATGTTATTATGATGGAACCATGCTGTTTCTCTGCTTGCCTGCCTGAAACAGCAGTAGCTCAATGGGTTTGAACAACAGCTCTTGCTAATAAGATAAAAAATTTCCTACTATTTGTAACATTGCATTTATTTATCCGATGAACAAACTTTTTTTTTTTTCACTCTTCAACCTTTAACTTTTCCTCTCATTATAAAATGTCACTAACTCTGCAGGTGCCGGTGGATGGTCCCCTCTGGACAGTGACCATTACCAGTGGCTACAGGTGGACCTGGGTTCCAGAAAGCAGATCAGTGCCATTGCAACACAGGGTCGTTACAGCAGCTCTGATTGGATGACGCGGTATCGCCTTCTTTACAGTGACACTGGAAGGAACTGGAAACCCTATCACCAAGACGGCAACATTTGGGTGAGTAAATCTGAAATGTGTGTCTGTGTATATCCGTTTTCCCATAAGGGTTGTCATTGGTAAAAGGCAACAGTGAGACCATCAATGGCAGAACCCTTCATTTGGTCTAGTTTCATATTCACTAAATGGAAGTAATTTGGATTGAGGATTGTACTGAGGGTCAAAATGTTCAGTATCCACCATCTATCTAGGTGTGTGTATCTGTCATTTTTTAGTTTTCCAGGTAATTACTTTCAGTGTGAAAAGGAATACACGACTCAAGATGTACTTGATAAAAGGACTGGTCAGAAGGGAAAATATTTTTATGATCATAGAAGAGCTAATTAAATGACACTCCATTGTTCCTGCTATTATAATTAAAATGTGAAGGCTTCTTTACACTCTCATGTAATCCAGATCAGAAAACCATGTGTGGGAGGAAAACTGAGTGTCACAGCATGGTACATATAAATATCCATCAATTAAAGCTCAGTTTTTAGCAAATGTAACATCTCAGTCACAGACACACAAGCATTGGTTCTAGATGGAAAGTCCCACATGAGAACAGCATGTGAAAATAAGCCATTAGCCCTTTATGTCTTGACATTGTATAGATGTAATATATCCCTGGCTATTGTTTATTTCTCTTACTCCAAACCAACAGACTTCCATCTCTGCACTGTTAGCAAGCACTTGAGTGAGGTATCTGACAAAATGCGATCATTAGCTAATGGGTTAATGACCCACACTATTCACTGTAGCTGTGTGGTGGAGGGCTACAGGTGATAACAGATGGGCTTTCAGTTACAGGAGAGGAGAGAAGAAGAATAGCCTCTCCATGAATAACATGTGCACAAAGGGGGGCTTAGGACATTATTTCCTTTATTTCTGGTAAACATTACATCTATGTATTTATTTATGTCTCCAGGACAACATGCATCAATTAAAATCAATATGATGTAAAAGTACCAGTATCTGATTTAGGCCATCATGGTGAAAATTAATCACAGAGCCACATGTGGGTAATTAGTGGGAATGCAGTGAAAATTAGAAGAAAACCTATTAAAACTGCAATGTTCCTCATAAATCTATCACACACATTGGTGAGAATGCTTTATTTTATGACACTGATTGCACTGAACAGGAATTAAGTGGTTTCTGTTTGTAACAGTAGCAAATAACTTAGAAATGTACTGTACAAATTATTGTGAAGTATGTCTTTCTGTTGCCATTCTTTGAACAAAATGTTCTGATGCATAAGCCTTGAAAACAGATGACATACAAAAGCTGACCCTCTTGACCCTTTTGGCACATAGCAAAGCATTAGTAAGTAGTGAGTGTGATGAGATGGAAGCCTTTTTTTTTCCCTGAATGACCAAGCACACCAGAAAATGCACTTTTACTAATCTGGTTTACAATGTCTTTTCATAATTAGAGATTCAAGGCTATTCAGTTATTGGCTGCTGTATTTTGCCAGTTGTAGTGTTTGTGTCTGTTATTTTGGTTTTGTTTTCTTTTTTGTGCTATGAACAGGAAACATTCAGCTTTCTAAGCTACAGTGCGTATAAAATAAATTCACTCCTCTTGGAGGTTTTTAACTTTTTATTTTTTAACCTTCAATCACAGTTAATTTTAATTTGGGTTTTTTGATAAGCAGTTACAAAAATATTCATCCCCTCTAGAGTAAATACTCTCAGATGCAACCAATTAATTAAAGGCACCACATAATCAGTTAAATGGAGATCACCTGGGAGCAGAGAATGAGTTTCGAGGACTGTAGTATCCAATATAACAGTATACTAACAATATAGTACAGTGGTGTGTTTTGTTTTATTTTACCAGATCAAATACATAAGCAAACAAATTCAACCACCTACATTAGTCCTGTCTTTTCCCACCATTTTTGACATTCATGCTCTAGCTTGTAAAATTATTCATCATT
>OMLM01014175.1:121861-137803 GCA_900302695.1 Helostoma temminkii | reverse complement strand
TTGCTTGTATCAGATTTCTGAAAGCTAACATTTCTCTCACTGTAAAAATAAAATAAATTAAAAAATAATAAACCCACAATTAATTATACTTCTATCTTTGTGAGGGCACTCATTGACATGATGCCTTCCATGGACTAACCATCATAACTAACCTAATCCTAACCTTAACCCTAAAACACAGTCTAAACCCTCACACAGTCCCTGGAAGTTTGGAGAACCATCCAAAATGCCCTCACTCTGCTAGGAAAATAAGCTTTGTTCCTCACTACAGCAATTACAAAAACACACAAGAACAAGTATATTTTACCAGTGGCTCCCCCTTCTTCTTTGTAAATGGTCCCTCGGTGCTCTGGCTGTCTGAAACTGGAGGGGAACTCATTCCCTCTGTGCTAGATGCCTGGTGGTCAGATGGAGTGCTGGATGGCTGGGAGGGAGCATGCTCCTGGTACAAGAGGTTTCTCAGCTTCTCATCCAAAGTCTTGATGGTGCGGTCAACAAACTCCACCCTGCGTGGGCCCTCACTGTCCGACTCACCTGGCGCCCCACTTGATGGCTGCTGGTGGCTTGAAGATTGGGAGTTCTGATGTGCTGGACTCTGGGGCTGGGAAGTCATTGTCCCAGGCTGCATAGGCATGGCATAAGGTTGCTGCAAGACCACAGACTGATGGGAGCCCAACTGAGAGGGCACTTCTCCAGTAGGACTAGCTTTCTGATTGGGCTGATTAGTCTGAGAGGGGACCAAGCCACCAGCTGCTCCTTTATCAATAGCATTCACATCTAGAGAGACAGGTGGCACAATAGCACAGCATGGCATGTCCGTTACCATGGAGACAGCAGAGATGCACGGTTCTTCTACAGGAACAGAGTTGTGATGGCTGACACCAGCAGCAGTATGGGCATGTTCAGTGGAACAGGGCTGAGGTTGTTGGACCCGGGCTTTGCCAGTGTATTGGTCTGGAGGTTGTACTGAGGTCTGAGCTACAGGAGGCAGAGAGGAAGAGGAGGATGGACTTTGGGAAGATAAAGATACGGCTGGGGTAATCACTGCAGTTGTGTTGCTGTTGGGTCTCACTGATGATGATGCTGACTTTTCAGATTCTGGAGAAATAAAAAGATCAGAGTTAACTAGGAGCTTTGAGTTAAACAGCCAAGGCCATGAAGAAGAGGGGCTGGGTTCAGTGAGTGCCAGAGGGTTACATCACTGCTCGTCTTCCTCCATCAGGCGCTGTCAGCCCAAGTATAAATCCTGCCCTTTATTTCTGCTTAGAACCACTGCAGAAGCACTCTTATATAACTGACCTCAATGGATGAACCGCAGAGACAGACACACACTAATGCATTTGCATCTTACGTCTTCAGTATCAATAGCATTGAGTAATGATTCAGTTTATTTTATAGAAAATATACTCTCAGAGAAGGCAAATCCTCACATTTAACAGTACAGTTTAGTAAAGTACATGTAGTGAGTAGAATACCCTGGGCTATGGAGGTGTGAGATGTGGTCTCTTCTTTGTCTAGTATGGGCGTCTCAGCCACAGGGCAGATGATAAACCAGCGCTTGCCAGTGTGCAGGACTGTCAAGGACAAAGAAAAAGAAAACCTCATAAATCCACCCATCAACAGTAACAATCTATTGAGTAGAAGACGTTAAAAGCCGAAGTTCAGGCTGTAGAAAGACTTACCATTTTGTTGGTACACCATCTGTGGTGTGCTTGGTGCAAAAACCTTCAATCCCTACAGAAAAGGCAAGATTAGTACAGAATTGATGGAGCAGTATAAGTCATAATAAAAAGATCCCCGGCCAGCCAAAACCCCGTTAAAATAGAGCTGCTGATATCAGCTCAATCAATTCATCAATTAATGACGTAATCTCATAAGACATAATTTTTCTTTGTTAATGAGCAGCTGTAATCATACAAATAAAAAATGAAGACAAGTCTGTTAAAATGAACAGCTAATTGGGTTTGTTTCTTTTTTGTAATTAAAATCTTTATTGTTTAAATTACAAACAATAATATTATGAAAACACTGAAAACTGAACCCATTTAGTGCATTTACAGATCCCATTCTTTGGACATGTTCTGTAGTTTTCTCTGTGCAAGCCCCACTATTTTCTCTCTTTCGACTTTGCAATCAATGCTACACCATAGTGCACTGTGTGATTCTAATAATCATGTATGAGCCACAGTTCACTGTGTCTCATGTATACATTAACCAAGTTTCAAGGCAAATAAACAGCATTGAGGATTTTTAGTAATTGAGTTATTAAGAGTTTGTGAAGGAATCGTTGCAGCCCTACTTAGAAATAAATTCAGTTTTTGATATCTCTTGGTATCTCAATGCTGCACACAAAGCCATCCAAAGCTGCTTTCACAGATGCACTGGACTCCAGACTTTCTCTGGACTTTACTCGGGTGAGCTGCATGTGTGGACGCAAACATGAGAGTCAACCTGCACAGACATTACCCAGACTTTATCCTAGCCCACTAGTACAAAATCCATGTAATGTCCATTTGAGCCTGGGTGTAAACACAGCAGGTAATTAGGAAATCATTATAATGCTTTCTGCTGTTGTATCACATTTTTCTCCTTCATGAAACTGAGGTTATACACATTATGTATCATTTTTAATCATGTGATTGACTCTGCTTTGATGCTGTTCAGCTGATTTCCACGGTAAACATTTTACATGTCACATCGTGCCTCCTGCACTCTCTACACAGAGACCCTCCCTCACCAAAATCAAACGCATTATTTCTCCTGATGTGTGAACACATTTTAAACAGAGTATGTCTAGGTGGGTGCTGCATGTGTGAAAACCCAACTCAGAGTAAAGACTGGACCTGATTGCCCGGAGACAGACTGGAGTGCATCTGTAAAAAGGGCAAAGGACAACTAGTACAACTAGCAACTGTCAACAGTTCCTTTCTCACCTCTGTTCCTGGTGTGCCAGCACCTTCATTGTTTTTGGGACTGCCTCCCTGGTCAGAGTTCCTCTCAGCTTCTGTGTCCTCACTCAGCATGTCTTCAGCCTTGTCTACAATGTCCTTCAACTGTTCAATGAAGACCTCTTTTTCCAGGGGAAGAATGAAATCATTCTTCACCTGAAGGGAAACATTGAGAAAAAGACAAAAGAACAATAAAAAGTCTGAACTTATAAGCGATGCTTAAAATGAAAATGTTGTCTTTGAAGTGCTATCAAGGGGTGTGTAATTAGGTGGCTAAAAATATAAAAATCACTGAAATTTGAATTATTATGATGTAATTTTCTGCCAACATAAAGAAAATCTTGTTTCTTCAATTTAGGGATCCAGAAAAAACAACTTGACTTCATAACTACATGCATTTGCATAGTTAGCTAAATTTAGTAATTATTTGTTAGTATTTGTTTTAAGCTTTTCACATCACAAGTTATTAAATACATATAGCAAGATTCACAAATATGTATTCACCTTAAACTATCATATACATAAGTTGGTGAAGCAGTTGTGCTGTGAAATATTCATCTGTATATGAAGGTGTTTTGATACAATGCCACTCATAACAGCAACACAATGAGTTTCAGAGGTCTGAGCCCTGCACAGCTTACACCAAACTACCAAGATATTTTACTTTAAGAGGAAAAACGTACCATGTACGTAGCAATCTCTTCTGGTGCATCTCCATCCAGGTCAAACTTGAAAGTGACCATTTTATGATTATGAGTTTCCAACTGACACTCTACCATCTTATCCCCAGTGTTACACACCTGCAAGAATGAACACAACAAATACATTCTTTACTGTTACATCATCTTTGAACATTTGTTACAAAAAAAAAGTGTTCCTTGCTGGAACAAATGTTGGTTACCTACATTAAGCATGCTGAGCTTCGGCCTGCTAATCTTCTCTTGACGAGAACGAGTGCGCGAGGACCTGCGGTGGTGTTTGCGGACTTTCCCTTCACATTTTCCTCCATGTGTCCCTTCATAACCATCACTCAACTCCTTTCCTGATGTGGCATCAGAGTTAACACTGTTTTTGAGGAGAAAAGGTGAGTACATCTTTGTAAATGTAAAATAGCTTTTTATATTAATACCTAAATTCTGAACAAACAGCTCTATATTTAGATGTGCAATTTCCGTTTTAGGATTAAAATATGCCTTCAGCTATAACAGATAAAAGAAATTAACAAGTTACCAGTGTGTGAAAACATGTTCTCTATGATCTGTATCAGGATGGCCAATAAAGACAGCAGATTAACAATAAGAGAGAAAGACCACATAAGGCACATAACAAAATATTATCCAAGTGATATTTTACCAGATCTTCTGGGTACAACAGTCAGAAATCTTAGATTATAAATGTTGAAAGGCTAATAGTTTTCCATCTTCTCCCCTCCACATTAACATCAAGGGAATGTAAATTTGTGGGGGGTTTAGCTATCTGCTATCCATTATGGAGGAAAACCTTCAAAATAAAAGTGTCTTGATCACTGCAAGTTGCAATGATATGAACTGATGCAGTGTTCAGAGTACACTCTGTTTTTACAGACAAATTTGTGGTTATTTTCAAAACCCTCCTTTGGTCAACACTTAAGACTGCAAACTAGGTTGACATTAAACAACAAAAAAAATTCGACAAACAGCACATTTTCACTTTTTTCACTTTTCACAGAAGTAGTTACAAGTTCTATCATTTCTGATGTTTGGTAGAACACCATTTCTGAAGCTAAACAATGTGTATACCTCAGGAGGTTTAAAGCAAAACAACAAAAGCAATGTAATCAATCAGTGGAAGCTTCTGACAGGTATGTTTTATACTGTAACTGTAACAAGACAGTGTACATCAAATAAACATTCATCTCACTGCTTATCAAGCAGAACGTAGCTTTAGGGATTAAGGTAAGATTACTCATTCTTAGATTTACAGTCACTTAGTTGTCACCTGCAAAGATGGCTGAGAGGGAATAAGTACCTGTCATAACTCTGTCCACCAGTGTGTTTCTCTGTGACTTGATCCTGCAGACATAATATCCACAAAAATTTCACTTTAGGTAATTTACTAACACAGACTTGTACGGAGACACTGCATTCAAGTACACTGGCAACTTGCAATTTGGACAATGAAAACAACAATTGTGGGGACTAAAAATTGCAGAAGTGAGTCATGTGTCCATACCTCTATGTTGGTCTCAGCTAGACCATAACCTGGGGCCCCAGTGAGAGAACTGTGTTGTTTCTGCTGAGTCAAACTAGAACAGCCAGACCCAAATGATGCTTTCTGAGAGTCAGAGGGCTGCAGCACAGGTATTTGGTTCTGACTTTGCATTTGTGTCTGCAAGGGTAGGTGGCATGCATTACTGTTGTCCAGCTGGCCAGCAGTAATGACTGTGCCTGGGTCAACCCCATTCTGCACAGGTGAGGAGAAGACTGCAGGTTGGACTGATTGAGCAGAAGAAATAAGCTCTGGATGGCTGAGCTGTGGAAAATATAAACGATAGACAACACATTATTACTATTTCAAAACAATAAAGTGATAAACACTTAATATTGATAAGTTGCTGTTTAAAGGACAGAAGAAGGTAGCTGTGAAAACAATGGTTGGAGAAGTAGTTGAGCCTTAATATATGAATTTGTTTCATGTAAAGTTGATTACTATTACTGTAATGTGAATTGTGCAACCTTATATACACACAAAGGTTGACTACAGTACCCTTAAAACAAACATACACATACACACACACACACACACACACACACACACGTCTTTCTATCTGTAGCTGCTGTCACACATGCAGTGGAATCCTGAACTTCTCGACTTGAGAGCTGCCTGCGAGAACGCAAACATCCGAGTCAGTCTGCCCAAACATGAAATGGACTTTACCCTGCCACTCTGCCAGTACAAAGTCTACGTAATATCCGTGCAAGCCCGGGTGCAACTATAGCGGATAATTGTAGACAGACCAGAGCTTCACTGCAGTGCGCAAACTGAATTAAAGCAATACCTGGTGAAAAGTGACTTATTTATTTTTGTGTTGGTTTCAGTTTTTGTTGGTTTTAGGAGGACTTGATTTAAAAATGCGGCACCATAACAAGCCGTGTAATGATTCCCCCATTCATTCAGCCGCTCATCTCAGCTGATAGTAGCCTTTATTATGCTCATACGCTCTTGTAAAAAGCCAATTAGAAACCTGGTTACATGTTTACATGCCAGTGTAATCAGCTTTTTCTGGGAGAAATCTACGTGGGGAAATCAGGTTTCTCTAATCTCCTACCCTAATTACAGAAAACAGGTCTCCCATTTACATGACAGTCAAGAAATCAGTTTATTTGAGAAAGACGACTGTAACCTGGTTACTAAAGCACATGTAAATGCACTGATTGTTTGGAGTGAATATATGAAAATAGCTTTTATGAGATCAATCATTGACATAATGTATTCCCTAGCTCCTTGCCCTAGCCAAAACCCTTGCCCTGATTCTACTCACACACACACAGAGTGTTCACACCTTGCACGCCACTGCAGCCACAATAGTTACCCATCTCAGAGGCTGAGTGCTGCAATTTTTGGGAGGGTGAGAGTTTTGGAATGGGCCTCTGTGTGTGTCTATAGTGTAGGTGGTTAATGAGGATATTAATGCAGGTTGTGGAAGAAAAGTTTCACATCTGACACTTTGTTGTAGAGCAGCTGGTGCTGAAGGGATGTTGGCCCCATTTACCCATTGCAGGTAAGAGTGAAGGCATGAAAGACACTGGGATGAGTGAAACTAATGAATTTTCCATGTGCCAAGGGGAAATTGAGGGGGTAGATGGGGTTAAAGGGAGAGACTGCCCAGGAGAAAAAAAAAATGTGTTTAAGACAAGAGGATGAGTGAGAGGCAGTAAGGCATGTAAGAGTAAGGGTAAGAGGATTCACAGTCACACTGTCATCTGGACTGTGGGGCACTGTGAAGGAAACTAAAGAGAAAAGAAATAAAAACAAGAAAATGATATACTGGACAAAGGTCATATTGAGGAACTTCCTTCATGTCAATATTTTTATTGTTCTGTAAATATAACCAAGTTAAAAATAAAACATAACTGACACACGTAAAACATAACTTGCTATAATCAGAGCACATATTTTTTAGGTTGCACAGACTGAACAGGCCAACCAGTACCTGGGATGGGTGTGTTGGTGGTAAGGGGGTTGAAATCTGTAGAGGTTGGAGTTGCTGGTGGACAGTAGCCTGATTATGGGCCAGCATAGTGGAAGCTGACTGGCTAAGATTCTGCACATGGTTCTGTCCTTCTTGTCCAAGCTGTGAAATGCTCTGACCAACAGGAATATTCTACAGAACAACAAAAAGAAAAATGGGAAAGAAGAGAGAATTTGAATAATGGCAATGGATGCCAGTTTCATATGTCAGTTTGGAAATCTGTATTTCCTGTTATTGACCCAGGTCAGAATAACACATTTTCCATCTGGCTTCTGAGCTTAGAATCAATCAGGATCTACCATGGAACAGAACAAGAACAAGCTGTGGAGGGCTGGTGGATACAGCAGCTAAAACCACTGTTATTGTTTTCATTACTGTTTCCATTATCTCTCTGTTGGCTGTTGTCTGAGGAAAATACTGCTTATTGGTGTGTTCATTTTCTCCCTCCAATCACCTACTGTCCCCTCCCCACATCTGTACCATATCAAAACCAGTCACCATAGTATCAGCAAAAAACCCATCCTTTTCCAGAAGTAGCAATGTTAAGTTGTGTTTTTTTCTGTCCTACAGTGACAAAGAAATTATATTTGATTTAAGAAAAGCAGCCATGCAAAGAGGGTTGTAAAGGTTATAAGAAAAATTAAAATATGGTGGGAAAAAAAAACAACAAAAAATGAAAAAATGTACACGTCACCTGCTGGGTAATATGTGCAGACTGGCCATGTTGGAAAGACACTGCGAGGCTCTGAGGAGTCACTACTTGATCAGCTCCCCCATACGTCTGTGAAACAACAGTAGGCTGTGCAGGCTGGTACTGGCTCTGAGCTGGAGCAGTCTGTTGCTGCAGTGCACTGGGGGTACAACATGCATAGGTATCCGATGCAGCATCAACTAGACCTGCAGCAGGGCAATGCTGATGATTGGCTGCTACAATTGGGGTTGTTGAGGGATGAATCTGAGAGGCTGGAGTCTGAACCTGCAGGACCGAAGACTGCGATGCATCCTGGCTCTGATGTGGAATTGCTGTTTGTATGGTTTTCTGACTGTGCTGCAGTAGAGCTTGTTGCTGACCAGAAGACTGGAGACTAAGAGTTTGGTTTATAGGCTGTTGCACCATGTGTTGGTGTACTGGATGTACTGCTTCTTGGCTAGGCTGTAGTTGGGGCTGAATATAAGCTTGCCCAGCCTTTTGTGTTTGTTGTGTACTGGATTGTGTATTTTGCAGTAGGGGCTGTTGGTGCTCTTGATGAATGGGTATCTGTTGGCTATAAAGTGCTGGTGCGGGGGAGCTCTGGACAGGCTGCTGACTTGGCAGTTTGACTGTCGGCTGGACCTGCTGCAGTGTACTAGGAGCTTGTGCGGGATGACACTGGGCTGTGGCTCCCATAGTTGGGGCAACAGATGCAAGAGGACAACTTTGTGCTGGCTGCTGTGTGGGCAGGCTGGTTGCTGCTACTGCAGTCTGTTGGTGAATAGGAATAGGATATCCTAGTGCAGACTGAGCATGGTGTTCAGTTTGGGTCACTAAGCTCTGAGTTTGTTGGACTGGCAAGGGAAAAATCAAAGAGTCAGCAGCTAATCCCTGCTGCTGTTGGTGGCCTGGTGCTTGATAGCTCTGTCCAGCACCTGCTGCAGTTTGAGTCTGTACATTTGGAAGTGCAGCACTGGCTGCATGCTGGATGTTGGCTGAACACAAACTTCCTGGAGCTGGAATTGCAGCACTGGGTTGACCAACATATGGAGCAGCAACATAGCTTTGTCCAGGCTGGAGGTACTGCAGTGGTGTATGCACCGCTGTGCTGGAAGAAGGCAGGCACTGGACTGCTGGTTGATTCTGGTGACCTGAAGAGCTAGTCTAAAACCACAAAGAAGGGTGAAAAAAAAAAAAAAAGAATCAGGTTAAACCCTTTTGGCAGTTAATTTTACTTGTCATGATAAACTCCCAATAACTGTACGTGTTACCAGTTACACTAAATTATACTAGATGTATAATGCCAACCTGAATGATAAAAACTAGTTCTATTTCAGATCCATTTCATTAATGATCAGTTGGTGACAGGTGCAGACTAAAATAAAGACACAGGAAGAAATATTAGGCGACACCAAGAGGCATGAGATCGGACAGTTGACTCTTTCTCTTTAAACAGAGGCTGTGTATCCAAGGCAAGCCTAGGCGACAGACAGTGATGGCCCAGTGAAGCAGAACAAATAAAGAAATAACAATCTAGGTCTTTTCTACATGATTGGTTAATGAGCAGGAAAATGCTGTCTGTTAAAGATTGAATCATTGTACTCTCACATGAGCAAGTTTATGATTTCTAAGAAAATGGTCAGCTCTAGAGAATGCGTGTATGCAGACAACAAGACTCAATCAGTAGAAAGCAGAACAGACCGGCTACATGCAGAATAAGGTTACACCGCCTACAGGCCGGGAGAAATCAATTAAGCAGGTGTTGGCCACATATAGGAAGCTAAAGCAGCTTGTCTGCTATTGTGACATACCACTCCCACAGCCCTGGTAACTTCCTGTTCTTCGGCACAGAATCTATCCTCGCAGCCTTGGAGGGATTCTTGGTCCCCAACTAAACTGCCACTTGGGAGATGACTCTTGAGGCTGCCATCACCATCACTGCGGGCAAGCCTGTTGGCAGCTGAGGAGTGCAGCAGTGAGGACTGAGTGGGTGTGATGTGACGAGGGGCTGCTTTGCGGCTGATTATATTGAACAGGGACTTCTGCAGCAGTGAGAAATCAGAACAACCACTTGAACCAGAGTTGGTCACTATTCCAGAGGATGGGTGGTGTTTAAAGTCCCATGGACAGTTGTGTAATGGCAGTGCAACACAAGGGTGGCACTGGCTCCCTTCTTGTGACCTCAAAAGAAGCAAAGAAAGGCAGGCCTGGCACATGTGGGCTCTATGCATTGCAAAATGGTGCTTATGATGAGAGGCTAGACTTAGAAGACCACTAAGGTCAGAGTGTCTGCGTCCGCTTGGCACAGGCGGTGTTAAGTTTTCACTGGTGGTCTCTGACAGTGGTCTAATGCTGGTGTCACTTAGGCGGCGATACTCAGTCGGGACAGAGACAGGGGAGGCCTGCAGCACTGACAAAACATTCTGGGATGGAAATCCATCTTCAGCCTCAGGGTGAAGCTTATGTTGGCTGAGTTCTGATTGGTGCTCTGGTACCATGGGGGTGGGACTGATTGATCTCTGGGACTGATTAAAGGCATGAAGCTGAGTAATGTGGTTTGCCCTGCGAGTATCAATAACAGGGGCACTTCCTCTCCTGGCTGTAGCTCCCAACTGAGTCCTGAACTCTGGGGTCAGGGATGCCCCCCATACTTCTCCCTTTTCACAGGAGTGAGGCTGATCCCTCAGAAAAGAGCTACTGCTCTGGCACTGATTGAGGAGCAACCCAAAAGCAAAACAAATGTTACTCAAAATGTACAGATCATTAAAAAGAAGACCTATATGATGAGATTAGGATGAAAAAACTTGCTAGCATAGACAGAGGAACTTGCTAAATATGTGTAATGTGAATGACAGTAAATGCATAAAATGACAGTAAATGCAGTAAAGATTAAGATTGATTGACTCTGCAGATGTGCATTGTTTTTAAGTATGTGTGAATGCAGCACCTCTGTTTAGTGTCAAGGCCAAGTAGGATGTGTCTGCTCAAAGAACATCTGTATTTTAATAAATCTGAATGTACATAGTCCACCTGGGTGTGTATGCTCCCGATACAGACCTGCTGCGTTGCCATGGTAATAGGCTCCAGCAGGGACTGATAGAGGACACTCTGCTGGCTGCTGTGAGAGTCTGAGTAGACAGTGGAGCCCATGCCACTATCAAGTGTGCTGTCTGCTGCAGAGACACACAAATCCTGCAGTCACAAAAAAGTCAAAGGTTAATATTGTGAGATTTTGAATGGAAGGGAAAAGACTTTCTTACATGTAACTGAGGTGGCACTGGCTGGTAAATAATGCAGCCGATTGTGCTGATCTGCCTCTGGCTCTTCTGGTTCCACCAAAGGGGGTTGTCCCACATGTGCTGCCCCAGCAGAGATGCCCTGAGACGATGTCACCTGGACCCTGTGTCCTCCTTCACCCTGATCCACTGAAAGTGCAGCAGAAGCTGTTCTCTCCCTTTTCCATTTGATCAGTGCCACGCGGTCCCTGATAGACTTTCCTACAGTCTTAGCATCACTCTCGTGGAAGAAGCCAGACTCCACCTGACAAAGAAAAGGGAAGAGCATGACTTCCAGGATTTTTTTAGCGTTAAGCAAGTGAGAAAAGAGAGGGTGCATTAAAAAGGGGAGTGTGTGAGACACAGAAAGCAAGAAAAGGAAGGAACAGTTAATATGTTTCAAGGAGATCAGAGCAGTAGGGGACTATTCCCTTTGTCAGCATTTTTGTTCATTGTTCCCAACAATCCTGTCTGGACAGTAAGTAACAAAGACACAATGCATAAAACATATTGTGCACCCAGTTGTGATTTCTTCTGAAATGTAATTAAAATGAGCAGTTTTGCAAATATAGTTTTGCTATTTTGCATTAAATGTAACAAACAGAATGAATAAGCAGAAAACAAAAGCATTGTCATTGGTGTGGAGAAAAAAGAAAAACACATGTTTTATGTTGTATGTCTGGTTAGAAATGCGGACTGACCAGACATGGAAGCATGCTGATCATACAATCTCATTGTGTTGTTGGTTCACATTTCTGCCTTCATCCGACAATCAACTGAGACTTTATTATATCCTACACTCTTGGCTGGAGCTAAAACAGACCATCCATCACCCATCAATTTGGGTGATGTCAATTTAACAACATGCTATAGTCAATTTAACAATGCGATCTAGAGAAATTAGTCACTTTTTATCAACTTATTACCAAGCTTAGTTTCTGTGACAACACTTGGTCACCATCACATATGTATTAGTCCCTAAAATCAGGTCATCACTATTTCTTGGGAGGGGCCAGAGGATTTATATCAACAAAACTTGTGAATCCTAACCATCATGGGTACATTTGAACAGAGTGATGTGCTCTTTAATGTAGATTTATTTGTCTGATCTCTGATTGCACACTGCAAATGGACATCTATCCCAATCAAACAGGACATAAATCTGTTTCAAAGCAATTGGAAACATTTATCTATTTATTTATGCATTTATTTTATAGTTCCACAAAAAAACCCTCCATTTTATACCAAATATTTCAACAAAGATAGGGTCTCTCCAGTATTCTTGATTAGGTGTACCAGCCACTTTTAATAAATGTTCACTGGAGAAAGCCATATAAGCAAAAGTAAAAACTAAACAGCAATACCAGTCTTCCTGCAACAGCAGAGCCAGTAATCTGCATTTGAGTGCATTCACTGATAATGAGATATGAGTACTCCCAGCAGAGAGAAAACAATAAACCAGAAAGTCACAAACTGCATTACAAACTCTGCAGCTATGGTGGGTTATAACTAATCTATTGAAATGGAAAGTGAGGCAATGGCTTTGAAAATAATAATATAAAATAAGTATTTGCATGATGACAAAATCTTTTAGCTTGGACAGCTCAATGTTAAACAACCACCACTACCATTCAAATGTTTGGGGTCACTTAAAAAAGTTACATACATGTTTTCAGTTGTGCTAACATAACAGCAGAAGGATTTTCAAATGCTCAATTAGCCTTTTAAATTGATAAAGCTGCATTAACATTATGACAACATGCCAATGGAATGCAGGACAAATTTTTTTGTCCTGCGTTCCGCTTTTCTTTGAAAAAGACAAGGACATTTCTAAGTGACCTCAAACTTTTAAACATTAGTGTAAATAAGAGTCACTCAAAATGCAGATTTTTCTACATATTCTTTACATGAATAATAGCTTCAATTATTCACTCACCATCTCTTGAGCCACAACCTCTGGGACATCCTTTTCCAGGTCAAACGTGAACTCAATGGCGCCGCTTTCCTTGTACTTTCCTTTTAATTTCTTGTGGTCTTCCACCCACAGTTTGAGGGCTATTGATGCCTTTTTCCCATCGTCCTCCTCAGCTAGCTCCACCCTTACACCTGTGTCCTCAGCAAAGAAAGCATGGTTCAACAGGTCTTTGATTGTGTACCTGGGAGAAGAAACAAAGCTCAGACTAAAATGTGCATTTCACACACTGCTCTAATTTTGTTTGCCTTGACATCTGTATTCTCAGCTCTATTAAATGAATTCTGGTAATCATGATCATGAAAGGGCATCTTGGCCTAGCCTAAAACACAGAACCTATGTTGCTGGGACAAAGTCAGTCACTGAATCCAATCATGCTTCAATACAAAAAGCACCTGGAAGCTAGTTATAGATTATTTTTGCCTTCTGTACACAAACTCATTATGTAACAGAATTGAAAGACACCCTGCAGATATGGAGGGAGACTGCAGAACTGCTGAGAGCCCAACTGTCAGCGCCACAGCAATGAGGCGGGGGAGGTGAGACAAGGCATGAAAGATAAGAGGGCACCTTGTGGGCCTTGGCTGGACAGTGGACAATGATGGGGACAATTACTCACCGCTCCTCTTTCTGTTGGCAGATACACTCTCCAATAATCTCCTTGATTTCAGGATCCATGACCTTGTTGTAGCTGGCTGGCTTCACTCCCTGAGGAAAAGGAAATATAAACAAAACAATGAGGACATGCCAAGGAAGGATGCTGCATTCATGAAATATAATGAAGGAAAGAGTGTGTGGACATACTTCTCCACCCACAAATGTTATCTGGCAAGTATCACAAAAACACACCCTGTAGGCTTGTCGACCTTGACAGAGCATGGCAGCTGCGGTCAACTTGAATCAAGGTCAGATGCAATGTTACAAAAGCATAAAATTCCATAGAAATCTCTCAAACTGTAGCATAGTCAGCATGTCTTTATGTGATCAGTATAATCAATTATAGCTTAATGCACAACCTCTGTGTCAATTCTCAATGAGATGTGTATTGATTTTTTGCACATTAGACCATAAATTTTGCTCCTCTGTTTGCCAGAAGAAGAAGCAATCTTGAATCTGCACTAATATTTTTACTAAATATTTACCTTGTATTATTGGAACAAGGGGGGATGAGTGTGGTACTCACACAATGCTGCCCAGTAATTGCCCAGTTAAAGTACTGTACATACAGTACATCCACTGGATTAACATCCATACAAATTATGCAGACACATGCTGTATGTGCTCAGGGAATAGTATAAAGCTCAGATTCCTCTTTGATCAATCTCCTATTAATATCCTGTAGTGGGCCCTACAGGGCAGTCTGATACGTATACAGTACCAATGCAGAGAACTGTATAGAGACGCTGCCCAACTATTAATATAAGCAAAAGGTCCTTTGCTTTAGTCAGAGTCACCTCAGATTCCAACCTTGAAAGTTTCAAGAATAGAAATTGTCTTCATCAAATCAGGTGGACTAAACTTTCTTTGCTGGAAGACTCACTCGTTGAAATACAATATGATGGAAAATATATTAAAAAAAAAAGAGAGGATTTTGATAAAAGTAGATCTTACAATGAAAACTCCCTGGGCTTACAATGTGATGAAGTAGCCATTAACACCCCTGTCTTTCTTATGCCTTATCTTAAAGATTAACAAAGCATGACCCTGAATTGTTACAAAATCCATCCCACAAGAAGGATCACATTTTGAACAATGTGGCAAAAACTAACTTACTTGTTGACAATTTGCTACTACTACTACTAATACACAGTTAATGCAGGCTTAGGTTTTCTGTACAATAATAGCAGAATTTCTATTAGCATTCTCTAACAGCTGTTACAAGGCAAACTGGAAAATTCTACAGTAACTGGACTCACACTAGTGACTTTGCGATAAATCTGAGCAGCATTCTGACACTCAGAGTAGGGGTATTCTGAGGTGGCCATCTCTAGCATACACATGCCAAAGGCGTAGACATCCACAGCTTCATCATAGTGTTCTTCATACATCTCTGGAGCCATAAACTCTGGGGTTCCTGAAAAAGATAGAGTGGCTGAGGCATATTTCATGTGCTTTAGTGCAAAAATGATAACTCTGCTTACTATCTATTTCAAAATTCCCTACCTATGACACTCTTAGCAAAGGAAGCCGCCTTGAGTGTTGCTAGTCCCAAATCACCAATCTTGACTGATCCTGTAGGTCCAGTGATAAAGATGTTATCACACTTGAGGTCCCTGTGGATGATGGGAGGGGTCCTGGTATGGAGAAAGTGGAGGCCTTTCAGGATTTGTCTGCACCAGCTTCTCAGTACTTTAGGCTTCATTACCTTGAAACGTTTTAGATAGCTGTAGTCAGAAAGAAGAAAATATGTTACCCAACAATCACAAGTTTTTAAAATACATTTCCAGGAACAAGTGGTGCCTTTGGTTGTTGTAAAATCTATCTATGGTGCAAATAGATACTGCAGTTTGGTAGTACTCACGTTTTTAGTGTTCCTGACGTCATGAGCTCTGTCACTAGAACAATGCACTTCTTTCCTTTAAGGGGCGACTCCCAGAAATCATAGAAACGCACAATGTTGGGATGTTGAAGACCCTTCAGCATCTCTGCCTCTTCCTTAAAGCGCTGACGTTCCACTTTTGACAACTTACGATCCTGGAGAAAGACAACAAATTCACCAGAAAGAAATTTTTATGCATTTATATTGCTCTTGGGTCTATGTAGATATACCCCAAGTTGGTTAGAGGTGGGCCGTCTACCTTTTTTTTTTTTTTTTTTTTTTATGT
>OMLM01014175.1:99684-114028 GCA_900302695.1 Helostoma temminkii | reverse complement strand
TAAATTCCAGTGAGCAATAATAAAAAAAAAAAAAAAAAAAAGAAGCACAAGGAGAAACACTTCTTCTCAACAATGCAAAGCTCACAACAGGCATCTTTCTCTCAGATTAACATTCTTTCCTGAGCCAGGGCCAGCTGTGTTATGCCAGCATCTTGGCACAGAAACAGAGATGTGGGGGAGATGGGCATTTGAGGAAAGGGGCAGGGGTATGAGACAGAGAGATGGGGAGGAAGAAAAGCACAAAGAATAAACACAGAACCAGAATAACATTTCTAGACAAGAAAACCATGTGACCACTGGAAGTAGAGAAAACACCGGAAAAACATTGCATGTCATATCTCTTCAATGTTGTCTTCTGCAGAGGGCCATGTCTTTTCTTTTTTTAAAAATCACAATTTACTGAGCAAGGCAAAACTGACATAATCTACATGCAACACTAAAGAGTTAACATGCATAACACAGACATAACATTTTCACTGCAGAAATTTCAGGACTAGTTCATACCTGTACTTGCACTAAGCTTTTTAGTATTGTTGAGAAAGTGCAGTGCAATGCGGGCAGCATGAGTTCTGTGCTCAGTCAACCAGTCCTTACAGTAACTCGTAAGATACTATCAGGTGATTCTCCACTGCTAGTAGTAGGACACATAACGACATTAAGAAAGCTAATAAGCCCAACTGGAGTCAAAAATTCTAATAATCTCTTTCAGAAAGTATGAGGATATTCACAGGACTACTGGCTTAGTGTGCTGCAGCAGAATAAAATGTTATAGTCTTCTGTAAATTTCTAGAGGTCTAGCATCTGAACTGTGAATATTTGCTGGTTTGTTTGTTTATAATGAGAAAGCAAATCATTTTCTGTGTTGGTTTAACAAGCAAGATAGGTGATATAGTCTTTTCATTATTTTCATTATAATTCTGCTAATTTCTTTACAACTTCCAGGGAAAATCCAGGGAAAGGCAGGACGTACTCTCATGTTAGACCTGGGAACCATCGAATGTTGCTCCAAATTACAAACTATTTAAAAGATTAAATTACAAGTATCAAAAAAGTTGCCAGTTATTTTAATGCCAATCAAACAACTGACAAATCCACAAATTGTTGCAGCTGTAACTTGTCATCTCTGTGTAACTGTGATGGGACCTTTTAACTTTTTTGTAACATTTTACAGACAAAACAATGAAAATAGCTCTTAGCCAAAGCTACATACACCGAGACACAAAATCTCTGCTCAGTAAGCCGATGAAATACACTGACAAGGCCAGCACTGCATTCTTAATTTTTAATCGAAGACTCAGCTCAAACTAACATTAGTGTATGTGTGAGACTAGAGGAGAACATGATCATGAAAACCATTCGTACTGTGATTAACATTCATTATTGACTGTCCACTAGAGGGAGTTTTATATAGTGTGGTCACCAGGGAAGAATAAAATACAGTAAATTACTTCCTGTTTCACATCCTATCGGTCATTGAGCCCAGGCACAGCTCAGTGCTGTCAAGTTGAGGGAGATGTGGGATTTCTGACTGCTACTATGGGTCTGCATGACATCACCACCCAAATGAAGTCTCCCTGTCTCTCCCAGCACTACTGTATCTTTACTTAGTTGTTTTATGAGTGGCATGTTATCTTTGAATTCCTTTTCAGTGATGAGATGTATTCCTGAGTTGTGACGCCACAGGCATAAAAAAAACTGACTGCAGTAACCGGTCTGCATTCTTCAGGTTCTGCAGCACATTGACAGTATCCTGGGCAAAGAACTCACTGAGGCCACAGGACCGCCACACGCTTCCCAGCAGGCTACAGTGCACTTCAGCTGCTTCCTGTCTTCCTACCTCCTGTTGCACAGGGGGAGGGAGCCAGGGAGTTTCACAGCTCATAACATGCAGACATACTGCTGGGACAGAGCACACACAAGCGTCCTCTGCACTCTGCTATGCTAAACTATGCTCAGTAGCATAACATGATTAGCTGGTCAAATGAGTAGAGCAAAAATGAAGGGCATGTGCACATGAGCAGATGAAAATTAATTTTTAACAATTTTAATTTGAATGGTGAAAGAATAACAAATCGCAGTACATGGCTGGACCGATCATGCTTACTGTAGTCCCTCTTAAGCTTCCTGGGAGAGAGAGAGATAATCCCTGCTGCAGTCTCCAAAGGACGGAAATAATTAGTTAATACTTTAGCACAGTCTAAGCTGGTATTTTTGTTCTGTATAGTGCAAGACAAGATAGACTCTCCTTGTACATTTGCGAAACTGCTGGTCACTACACTTAAGTGCTGGTATGCATCTCCACGGAAGCAACTTGTGCTTGTCAATCAATTTTCCTGCGTAAACCATTTAAATGCAGTGATAACCCATTTGCAACTTAGCATGCTCCCTCAGGAGACTGGCTGACTGACAGCTCCCTGAAGACCGCACCACTGTACTATCATGATGTGTGAACCTTCACTAAGAGAGAGGGGAGCACAGTACACTCAGTGACCCTCATACACTTCCTGTATGAGCTGCTACTATAGATCTGTGTATTTTCTGTAGGGAACAACGGGTACTAATAAATATTTTAAATAATATTACAATAAATATCTTCTAATAACAACAATAAACATAATAAAATAATAACAATTATTGTTAAAAAATGTTTCCTGCACCCATCTGCAACTGCAAGTACTGGACAAAAAGCACAACACAGGCCTTTTTTGAAAACTTGTGTGTGGCTGATAAAAATGCTTTGTCTATTCTTATGTGAGACTGACACGATGCTTTAGGTGTCACACAAAGATTGTAAATCAGACGGACTGTTTTAGTACATTACCTGCAGCTCACACCAGGCAACCTCCACCCATGTCTCAGTATCCAGGCCCTTGTAGACTGTCTTGAAGGACCCTCTCCCCAGCTCAATGTCAAATTTCAGGAACCTTCCTCCTGGAGACGTGGAGACTGCTTTCATCTCTGCCTCTTCCTCGTTCTCCTCGCTAGCTGCCTTGATGGCAGTTTTAGCAGCATCACTGCATGTAGCATTTAATGCATGTCCACCTTTCTCCTTCTCACTGGCACTGGCTCTGTCCGTTGCAGTGTCTTTCTGGCCACACTGGCTTTCAGTGTTTGAACCCTCCCGTATCTCACAACTAGTCCCCCTCGTCCTGTCCACTATTGTTCGCAGGTTTACATTTAGGATCTTACTCCTGTTTTCACATTCTGGTGCTTCAAAGGCTTGTTCATCTGTATCCGAAAACCACAGAGTTCTTCTTATGAATCTCTGATGCACACTCCTCTGATAGCTGGACGATGGGTATGCACTGGGGTCACTTCCACCTTTCACTACCGAGCCCACCACATTGATATTTCCATCACCCATGGGCTCATACATGTTTAAGGCCTGTTCACACTGAGAGCTGGGTACAGATGGATGTTTTACTCGTTGGTGGGCCCCGGTGTTTGAAGTAGCCCCCGGCTCCATGGTGATTTAGAAGTTCAGTCACTTTGGTTTCCAGGTCCTTCGTGCCATGGCTAGACTCCCCAACATGCAGATTTAGAGATGAATACCTGCAGCGCCCACTCGGTGACGCAGTTTGCCAGCAGAGGCCCCTAACAACACTGGGATGGATGGACAAGATTTCAACTGATATCAGAAGCTGTAAGAGAGATTTCACCAGTTAGTCAAACAAAATACAACAATTCCTGGAGTGTGAGGCAACGCCATGCAATGAGTATGTAGCGTTGGGTGTCACGGCGGAGTTTTACCTAGTTTGCGTGAATAAAAGCAGGTGGATGAAAAGACAAGCGCATGAGTTAAAACATGATAGCAGAGGCCATCGCCGTCCAGGTGCAGAGAAAACTAGCAAGCTGGCTCCGACGACTTGGGTTAACGCTTAACGTTTATAGTTGGGCAGCTCGCAACTAACCTAACTAAGGTACTGTGCAGCTAAATTACAGATGAACTGCTCTTCAAACGCTCACATTACAGTTGCATTACACAAAAATGGGACTTACCTACAGCAATGTGAGTCCAAAAAGCGACCAAACAGCCTCGGCTAAACTCACGCTAGCGAGAAACAAACTGCCAGGTCCGGTGTTAGAAAAAAACCTCGCTAATGTTAGCCGACTGTCACGACAAAAGGTGGACTTTAAAACGCCCTATCTGCATATTACTCTCATTTTTACGAACAACGGCTACCCCGACGTCCGCAAACAATTTCAGGCTCACTTCGCCCTTTGCTAACTGAAGGCACAGCCCATAGTGGCAGGGAAGAAATGCGCTGTCTTTATCTCCTTTCAGGTCCTCGCATCCCTGTCTTCTGCACTGAGCAGCCAGCGATGCCGAGTCCGCACTGTATCTCCGCGGCTGCCGTGTGCGGGGCGTGCGGTTAAAGAGCAGCGGGACCGCTTTAGGACAAGGGAAATTGGACTTTTCCTGTTGTCCCCACGGTAATTAAACTGCGCAGACAACTATTTTCGCTTGCCATCACCTCTCCCTCTACATTAATACACTGACGAGGCTCAAAATGTGTTTCCCATTCAGCTCGCTTGGTTCCACGCCCCTGGCAACGACCGGAGACACCGTCCAATCACACAGTCCACTGGGACCCAAGTCCACTCACACTGCCGTACTGTTCAGCAGTGACACATACTGTATCTCACATGAAAAGACCAACAAAGACTGTTTATGGTTATCGAAAGTAAATAACAAGGTGGTTAAAAGATTGTTCCCTGCAAAAGCCTGTTATCTTCTTTACAAAAAAAAATCTTCCACGCCCTTCACAAACTCATTTAATCACGTGTTCCTGGTTCTCACTGAATAGCCAATGTACAACACAATTTGGTGAAAATTAACTGTTCTGGTGCCATAACAGAATAACTGCATTGTCAAGTAGGCAATATGCCTGCAGGTCTCATCTCCTCTCCCCATACAACAGGACACTTAGCAGCTCAGTTTCTCAGAGCTGCAGCTGAGGTGCAGTAGCATATACGCATATAGAAAAAACAATGAACACAGGCAGCAGCAACAGTGGAAGTGTGACCGAGGTAAGATATTTAAAACCTTGTTATAGAGGAAAATATTGTACAGTGCAATACTTTAAATAATGTGTGACTTTTGAAGAACAGTGTGGCGTGATAAGTTGTGGGTTGCACAGTTCTCTCTTGCAAACAATTATAGAGCGGAGGAGAATAGGACTTAACATGTAAGATACATAATCCAACCACAGAGAAATCCAACAGGTGACAAACAGGTGTATGAACAGGAACACACTGAGCACTGTGGGAATTCTTATCTAGATGTCCAGCAATAAATACTAAAAGCCTGATTCACATGCATGGTTATTTTTAAAGCCATACTTTGTATCGGACTTTGCAGTGTCACATTTCAATGTAAGGAGATCATGTTAAAGTATCCATGACACTTTCTCTCTCTTCTGATATGTGAGTTAAACCAAACAACATTGTGATGAATGCTATAGATTGCATTCCCACACAGAAGTAAGTCAACAAAGGGTAACATTTAAACAGAGATCTTCATGTATGTTGCAGACATGCTAGGTCAGATGACACTTCAGAGGAATGAAGCATTGTTGGTACCTGGGTGACCTTATAAATAATGAAGTCCCTCTTTGTTTCCACTTCACTGGAAAAAATGCACACACAGTTTTACTTTTACATAATGTCATCCCACTGCATGCCATTACTAGATTGGTGAAGGACAAGAAGTGTTTATTGTGTTTTATGTGGCAATTGAAGATGCCATTTGACAAGTAATTACAATATACACTGGTTCAGAGCTGCATCCGCTTTTACAGGGAAACTAAATAGGGTTTACTGTGTCAGTTCCACTGTTGCTGCCTTCAGATGCAAAATGTGATGCATTTACGCTCCATAAACTGAGCAATTGGTCTCATATACAGTGTGTCTCCCACTAGTGTTAATCGATAAGAATGGGATCAGTCCGTGGTTATTTTGTGAAGTGAAGATCTTACACTGTATGCAGACGTTCCACAGGCGTTTAATAGCTGTGCCTGTGTTACGTTGAAATCTAAGACCAGTCAGACTCTGTGTCAGATTTCAGTACGGCTCTAGCTCATCCTCAACCTTATCCCTTTCTCTTTTTTCGTTGATCATGTCTTATACTGCAACTGCAAATGTTTCATTTTCTGAATGCAATAGCGCAATCAACCACACTCTGTAACAGCCATGTTTGCTTTGCACCCTCTAAGGCTGTAAAACTAAAAGCCCTACAGAGAATCATGGAAATTAGATTTACAGTTGGGTCGATCCTTATCTGGAGGAGATCCAGAATTTGAGGTGAGTGAGAGAGGCAGACTGCTGATAGGACATGATGGATGGAAAGCACAGAAGTGCTGATGTTTAGGAAGAAAAAAAGGAGGGGGAAACACATTCCCATGCATTTACAGATGCTTGTTCGTTTGCTTTTTCATCATTTCGCTAAACAACAGCCTGTTTAATTACCTAAATAATAAATGCAAGGTCTCGCCATGTCTTGAGTGGTGTCTTGCATTGTCGCTGCAAAGAGCTGTCCACATGTCAGATATAGAGCTTAGTGGTACAAAGAAATAGTCAAGGCATACGCTCTCTGTAACTGACATGCAGGTATTTAGCTTAGCTGTAATCAGGTAGTGCGATGATGTGGGAAAATGGGAAAAGTTCAGGATTAGGTGTACAAGTTGAATGAGTTCATTTCTTTTGCCTGGAAGTCAGCCAAAACTTTAGTTAGCCTTTGAATGCACAATAAAAGTGTTTTATGGTTCAATTAGGTTTAAAGTTTGGGTGCAGTTTCGGGAATTCCAAAGCTGCAGCTTTTCCAGGTTGGAAATCGCAAAGCAGTCAACCTGTTGCACTGCAGCTACTGTAGCTGTGCGGCAGACAGATACATGGTTATTTATGATGGTGCGCAAAAGGACAGATGGGGAAGTAAGTGTAAAAACTGCAAATGCAATAATCGGCAGCAGTTTAAATCTCTGACCTGTTATGTCTGATTTATTTGTGTGCTATATCCAGCCTCTTTAGTTCTTTGGCCCCAGTTCACATTCTGCAATCTGTAAATGTAATATAAAAAGGTTTTCCATTTCCAGTATTGTGCCTGATAGTTAACTACTCACTATCAGATTTTCTCTTCCCTTTACTTTTGTCATGCTGTTTGGAAGATCCATCTTATTAACCAGTCTACATTAAAGGTATTGTGACAGCCCATATTTCATCTATGTTATTATTCTTGTTATGTGTTTTTGTTTTGTTTATTTAAAATACAGTATTAAAACGCAGGATTCTCACAGGAATATATTATATGTGAATATGTCCCAGTATGGGCACAGGTAGCCTAGTAGTTTGATTATTATCTATTGATTTATAAATCTAATTAGTAAGTAGTATCCTCAAACTAATTGAAATCATCTAAATGTATCCTAATTTCTAAGCACTTTGGTCAACAGAAATCATTTTAAGAGGCTTTCTATAAAAAAAAATCTATCTCTATCACTATCACTTTGGTTTAGCCACATCACTGTAATATAGTAACACCTGATTTGATTCTGCAGAAAGATATGCTTAACATGAAACTATACATATTCCCTCCTCACTTCTCTCCTCAGTATGTCCCTTGAGTCTAGTTCAGACAAGAAATACAGTGTACTAAAAACAGGCAATGAGGCCTTGGACCAGTACAGAGTGACTGACTCATGAAAACCTTTCAGATTTTGTAAAATAACAATAGATGTAATGGCTGGGTGACAGACAAGTGCTCTGTTTCTCAAAGTGGGAAACAAAAGTGTAGTGTAAATATGCAAATGCGCACTGTCTTCTGTGATTTTCATTTTCAAGTGTTATCCAAATGAAAGCAAATGGGCGCAAATGAAAGCCTAGATCAGAAGCATCCTGTAATTTAGGTTTTTGAATGTGTTGCATGTCTTGCTCCCCCATGACAGTGCAGTGTCACATACCACGGCCTATATTCACCGTATCATTTTGTTTTCCGTGTCTCCTCTGCTGTGATTAGTTACTTTATGTTTTCAGCCGTATAACATGAGCAGACAGCAGGATTAATCCTGACAAAAACATTGGACTTACTGGGTAGGTGGCCTCTAGCCTTGGCCTAGTGTGTATCAAGAGTTCATTATGTTTGCTGGTGAATTTTGGAGAAAATTCAACTGCCTTGTTTCCAGACATACTGGCTGCATGTTTCCAACCTGAAATCTCACAGCAAGCATTATCTCACTGTAGCTTGTTGACTTGGAGATAAAGGGCTGTGTTTGAAAAGCCGTTGTTAGTGTTTGAGAACAGAATGGCTGACCCTGACACGTCATGACAGTGTGCCATTTGTGGCAAATCACAGTCACGAGGGCACTACACCTCACCACATTGCTTTTCCTGTGGAATGTAGAGAAATATGTTTTGAAGAGTCGTCTAGTATGAGCCACACCGCGGGTCAATGAGGCTCAGAGTGGAAAAGATTTGGCGAAGGCGCACACAGTTTTGAATGTTTGCTAGATGATGTCAGGATGTGTTGTGTGAAGTTATGTTATAAATTCTGAAGCCTAAACTGCTGCCAAATGATAACTATAACTCCACTTCATACATCAACTTAACAAAACTAGTTTACAGTTATGAATCTCCTAAAGACATTGTAATTCAAATGTAGCCTACCCAGTAACAAATTAGAGGGTGCAGCCTTTGTTTCTCTCTTTTTGTCTCTTTTGTACCAACTCTGTGGTTTGGTTAATCTCTGAAAACCTCTGCTCTCCGCAGCTGCAGGGGAGTGTAGTGAGAAAAAAGGCTTCAGTGTTGACAAAAAAAACTAGCAGCAGTGCTTCATGATCTTAGAGCATGTTCAGGTTTTGACCTTGACACAACCAATTTTTTTATCATTTTAAAAGAGCGCAATTTCTTATTTATCAACAAGTAGAGTGTTTGTCTAGTACCTGTTGGCCCAGTGCGTGATGGTCTTTGTGGTACAGAGTTTACTAGAATGTAGTGGACCTCAGCACAAAACCAGCTTATCTTACCTAATCATCACAAACACAAGAATCAATAGTTTACAAAAATCAAATCAAATTGAATTTTTGTTTAATCTGGTACTGTTCTTGAGTTAATCACTCCTAAAAACATGCAGACTAATAATAATAACTAATATAACTAAAATAACTAATAACAACGTCAGATTTGACATTAGCTAAGGACATGAAAACGTGCCAACAGCAGGGACTCTTTTGACGCCATAGCCAGATCACAGCTTTCATGGCTGCACATGCTGACTTGTTCAGGTTCACTGTGCATTAATGGTCTGTTACTAGTGTGTCTAGATACTAGTATCTCTTGGCTCTACTAATGTGTTTTCAATGGCCTCTCTTCTGTAGTGGTTGCATGTTGTGCTAATTAGGATAGACCATCAACACAATAAATACAAAATTACTTCTAGACTCATCAACTTGCTGCTGTGTTGCTCTGTTGGAGCAACACAACAGAACAGAGCCTTTCTGTTTATTTATAGGCATTTTTCTTTCAGGCATTATCTCAAAGCCATAAACATTATCTCTTTGCCAATTACTTTCTTCTTTTCCCCAGGCCCCCCAATCAGATGCTTTGCCCAGCAGCGCAGCCTCACTCAATATAAACCACTATGCCAATAAGAAGAGTGCAGCAGAGAGCATGTTGGATGTGGCTCTATTGATGGCCAATGCCTCCCAGCTGAAGGCTGTGCTGGAGCAGGGGCCAAACTTCTCTTTTTATGCCCCTATCATCACCTTGATCAGCCTGTCCCTCTGTCTGCAAGTAACAGTCGGGATCCTGCTTATCTTCATAGGTGAGAAAGTAAACAGAGTCCGAGCCCTTTTGTTATACCAGAGGTGTCTTTGTTGTCGGTCAAGCTTCACATCTTTCACCGACACCTGCTTTTCACGTTTCATCCCACTCACCATGTTCCTCAGCAAGGTTGAAACCTAGGCCACCTTTTGCACAACAATGCACCCTCCCCGATCAATGTCAAGTTCACTGACTTAACAAACAATTTATCACCAGCTGGACTGTAGCTGTTACCATGGTAACCGGGCCTGACACTAGGTCAGAGTTGATTTGGTCGTAAGACTGCTGTCAGCACTTGTGGGAGTCAGGGAGGTTGGTTAATTTCTCTGTGGTGTATGTGCGAATGTTTCAATATGTCTAAGTGTATCTATTCATATCTTGTAGTATTGATGGAAAATAGAAATAAGGAAACTAATTAAATATTAAAAGTGCCATCTATTTCACACATCGGAGGAGATCTGCATTCAAGACAGAGAGATGAGCTAGGAAGAGATGTACTGCAACAGTGTGGGTCAGACTGCAGCTCATTTTGCTATGATAGATTGAACACCAGGTCAGTGAACTTCAGCCAGATCACAATGGCTCTATCAGCAGGAGGAGTAAATAATAAAGGCATATTTCTCAGTTTTCTCCCTATACCATAAATATAACCACCCTATTTCTCTCCCGTATTTGTTTCATAATCATAATTACTAATCAAATATTTACACACTCTAATGAATGTTTAGTACTTAAACCTCTCCCTTTACATATTTGTACAATAAATACAGGAATAATTTGCCAATTGTTCTATGTTAAAAATGATATTTATGTTATTAATTATGAATATAGTAAGTAATGTAATTTAACTTGCAGTTCAGATTTGTTCTGTTTTGTAAATGATCACATGTCAGAAGAAGGTTGGTCAGCATGTGAGAATAATCACACGTTCACAAATTTTCCCTCCCTCCACCAAATGCTTTGACCCTTCTGGCCCCCAACCCAACTCCCAATCCCAGAATATCAAACTCATCCCTTGTTGCTCTTTTCATTCTTTCCTCTTCCTTAATTTCCTTTGACTATTCTGAACCCTACTCCCCTCACTGCTCCCCAACCAACCCCCACTAGCCTCCCATGGATTCAACAGTCTAATGGAGGCAGGGTTGCGTGATGTGAGTGGCCTACATATCACCTACCCAACCCCCAACCCCAACTCATCTTACTCCAGGCACATCACATACACACACAGTCACACATACACATATTTAGTCATATGGAGTGTTTTATAAAAGCTTTATAAACTGTAATTAATGCTTTATTTAATCTTACTGAGCTATTTACTTATGCTTTATATATATTAGCTAATAATAATCATTAAATCATTAACAGAGAGTGACCAATTTCTCAGTTTGGAATAAGCCTCCAGTAAAAACTTCATATGTCCTGCATGATTCTTCCCAAAGGTGAGTGAGCCAAGATTTTCCTGGAATTTTCTCCCAGATATATTAAAGAGCTACTAAACATTGTTTCACTTATATTATTTAGTATCCAGTTATAGAACCATTAATTACAGCTTATAGACTATAAATTTGGTTATAAACAAAGTAGAATCCAAAAGCTTTTGTTGTTCACTGACATCTGACTAATACATACATCAGTGCACATACACATACACATGCACATGTATGTCCATAGGGTCACGACCTCTGTATACATCCCCCAACACCCACACGTCTTTCCAATCACACCTTAATTTTAACATGATTAATAAGTCAGTCCCTGTGATGATGAAGGTTATCATTTTCACAACAGAATAAAAAATTTTACTCATCTCTGGTTCCATAAACAACTGTTGGGTGGAAACCTGAATCATATAACTTCCTCATCCTTATACGCCCTTGTCAGAATGACAAATCTGATACTCTGCATTTATATTTTAGTACACATAGACATGTTAGCTCTCTGAACCCAGAATTAAGTACATATGGATTTATGGTTGATGGTAAATATGTGCGTCAGGATGGCTTGGCTAGAGTCCCAGAGTAAAGTAGATTCCTGATGGTTTATTTGATAGTCACTGAATGTGTGTTTGTGTGTTATAAAAGCAGATTTCCTCATTATATCCACAGTTCGATGGAACCTGAATGATGAGCAAAAGCACTGGAGGCTGAACACTATGGAAAACTTGGCCACAGGCCTGGTTTTCATCATCGTGGTAGTCAATGTCTTCATAACAGCCTTTGGAGTCCACCGGCCAAACCGCAGCAACTAACCAAGAAAACAAATGGATATCTTGTTATTTTTGCTAATCAAATTTAGTATGTTCTTTATTTTCACACTATGGCTTTAATCTCCTGTTTCTGTTCAAACAGGCATTTTTTCTGCTGCCTTACTGTGCAGTTTGTTCCTATAGACATCCATGTGGTCAGCATGTTTTTGGTTCTCATCTGTCCTGGCCTGACCTCGATAATCCCCCTACCTGACCTACAAACACACTGCCCTCTCCAGGCTCACAGAGAAACTTCCACCAGAAAACAAACAAAATTCAGCACTGTTCTTTTACTAGAAAATCATTCTCCTGCGCTGCTGCAGGCATGTAGAGAAAACAGTGAACAAGAGAGAAACAGCTGTAGTGACAAAGAGGTCTGGTGCGTAAACAACACAACATTTGTTCCTAGTGGACAAACAGGAAAGTGGAAACAACGACAGTCAGGCACATGTGATCTCACACTGTCTGTCTCTATCACTGCCCGAGAGTGACCCCACACACTGGCCACACACAGATGCACAACCACAGTCACACACACAAATGCTGACAGCTGAGCAGGCTTCAATTTTTAATTGCACTGATGACGTTCAAGCAAGACGTTTTCCAGACAGCTCGGACCAAGTTTTGAGTTTTGATGGACCTGCTGAGCACATGTAGGCAGAGCAGGGTGTGTCTCATCCCACCTTCACAGCTTTAACCTGACCGACACATCTGTCCTCAACCGCAAGCATCATGTCTAACATTCAATTATAACAATGTTTGGTTGTGCCATCACTCCAAGTACTGCGAGCAAAGCTGGAATGTGTCTGTGGTTTTCTGGATCAGGAGTTGGTGAGTCACAGTCAACACAGCCCAGACCTCAGCAGAACCGCTTGTTAAAATGAAAGCCTTAATTAGACTGTGTTTCAGCAATGTCACTGAAACCCCAATTAGAGTCCAAGCAAATGCTAATTTTATACACTTCAGTGGCTTAACACGAAAATGTAAAAGCAGTCTGTTTCACATAATTAACTGCTAAATATCCAAAGAATATTCATGTTCATATCTGTAATTTCTTCAGTCTGACTGTGACCAAAGCACCTTTCAGATGATAACTCACAAAACGTCACAATCTTATCCTTTTCCTCCTCCACAACTATCATTGGTAACCGTGGCAACAACCAGACGAGCCAAGAGCCAGATTGATGACACACACATCTCCACTCTGGGCAGATCTGTAGACTGATATAAATCCATAATGAATGTCTATGGTTCCTATACTTCTGGCACTCCACAAACCTGACTCTGTGGGGGGTCGAACATTGAGGATGCTGCTAATCAGAGATGAATTTTCAGCTGATCGAAGCACAACTATTAGTAGCTTGCTCATGGGAATGTGGTTGTCAATATTTAAAATGAAAAATCACCCTGGTGACACTCATCTGTCTTTGCAGAGAAGACAGAAACTGCTGCTCAATGCTGCAGATCTCCTGATGTCAGATAGTGGAACAATCCTCCAGAGCTAAACTGTATATAACGTCCTTAATGTAGCCTACTACTACTGATTAATTATTATTAGCTTGAAAGTGCTTCAAGGGAGTATGAAATGCATCCACCCTGCACCTGCTTTCTTAAGCTCTCAAGTAAACAGCTTTTAATGTAGCATTTATTAAAGTTGACTTTACTAATTCAATCAATCCGATTGTGATTATTAATTAATGAAGGCTTTTTGTTGCTCCCAATTGTCATTGTTATAGCACAACAGAATCTTTCCATGAGCCCTGAGTCCTATGTTAGTGGAATGAGGGAGTAGTGCCCTCTAGTGTATTTGCTGATGCTGTTCATTCAATGAGATGAGACGATCAATGTTTTATCATAATATAATTTTCATGTTGACAGGACAAGCAAACAACATAATCTGGTAGCTGGACTGAACAATACCAAAAGTGGAAAAGTGAATCGCTGCAATGTAGATTTTCCTTTTTGCATACCACACAGAATATTACCAAATAGTGTCTCAGACAGAGTACCTAAAAAAATATATTCTTATTGCTATGAATATCTTTGTCATATTAGATCATAAATGAAATACAAGTCTAGGTGATATAAAAAAATGTGTACTTTATTTGAACAAAAGTAAAACATGGTAATATGGCACTTTAGTTAACAGATCTGCAACAGTCTCTTTATCACAGTATTAGAAGGCACTGAAAGTGAGTAAACTGGTGTATTTGTTGTGCATGTAAGAACCTTCAGTGTAAGGACACAGAACTGTCAAATTCATGTTACTATGTTAAAGTAGCC
>OMLM01014175.1:84431-99664 GCA_900302695.1 Helostoma temminkii | reverse complement strand
ACCAACAGTCCACCCACACTTATATCGCCTAATTAGACCTTCTCAGGACAGTGTGAGCATTTTTAAACTGTGCTTGACTGATATCTCCTTCATCTTGCTGTTGTTTTTTTGTGCACATTAGGTTGAGACTTTGTTGTTCTCATTTGCACATTGTGTTAGTGATGTCACATAATTGCCAGCGGAGGTCTAATCAGGCAGGGTACTTGCAAACACCTGTGTGGGTGTTACTCAGTTGCAGTGAGTAAATATTATGCTTAATTTTAGCTGGCAATATGACTGGAATTATTAGTTTTGTACATACAGGAAATCCAGAAAGTTTCAAACATACAAATACAACAGGAGAACATACACATTTGTTACAGTGAAACTGTGACAGAATGAATGGTTTACATCTCAGTTTCTTTGAGATTTTAAAACATATGAGTTAGTACTTAAGCAAGTTTGATTTGAGGAAAAAGAGACAAATTTCATTTAATTTTTTGCTACTTTTTTTACCCGTTCTGCAACTTAATAGCTCTTTTTTCTACTTTCCAACTTCTGCATAGGAAATTAAAACATCTTTACTGAGTCTGGCTGCAGAGCAGTGAAGAAACGGTCCAGTGTATTTCAATGTCTCATCCTCTGTGGGCAGAAAGAGTAGCAACACAGAGGAATAATGTATTACAGTCTGGTTAGGAAAAATTATATATATACAGTGTTTAAAAAAACAAAACATTTAGAGAAGTTTTTATATAATGTTAATCATTCAAAGCCAACTAAGACTGAACTTACCTCCATAATAGTACAGCATTGCAATTCCAGCAACCAAACTTAAACAGCTCAGAAAGAACATTGGTCCTGCAGAAGAAAGTGGAAGAAGAAAGGTTCAGCAACTACTAGACCAATAAGTATTCAGTATAAATGGACTGTGTTTCCTAATAAATTATATGAACTAAAAAAACTAAACACAAACTCACTCACTAGAAAGTAGCTTGACAAGAGTCATGAGAAAAATAACAGCTGTGTTGTTGTTTACTGTGTTAAACATATTTGTTTGTAAGTCAGTGTCTAACTAGATCACTCATGACCCATTTCCCTTTGACCAAGTGGATGTGCTCCTGATTGTTCAAAGGAATGCAAGAAAGAAGCAGTTTTGGATGGGAGTTTACACAAGAGCTTAACTGACCCACAAAGCTGGAGCCATGCATGTAATGGGATGATGAATGGTGGAGCATTTGCAGAGCTATGAGGCCCACATTCTGATGCTAGGGGTTAAAAGGTTCAGCAGACAACTACATCTGCTGAAGAACAAAGCTAAGCAAACAGTAAGACCACTCAATTTCAAAAGCTACTCTAGCAGTCATGTGGCCAAATTTAACTGGAGTCAAAAGATTAAAGGCTCATTTTGGCTCATTAAACAGATTATTAGCTACACTGCACTGCTGTCCATCATTTCCCAAAGTATAACACAGGTTTTGGCTAATGTTTGTTTAGAATTAATATAAGTATTAATATTTTATATATTTTTGAATTAGTAAAGGAAAATTGGTTTCTAAGTGTGACCATAAAAAATCTCAAATTACAAAGTGTTCATAAACACACCGTAGAGGAAGCTTCTTAGTTCCAGCTTGGAGGTGTGGCTCTACATCATAACATAAGCCTGAAAAAAGTGACCACCACATGTGATAGACTGTATAAATTCTAATATACTTTCTATTTTTTTTTTTATTGTTCTAAAATAAAAGCTGACAAAAAACAGATGATCAGTTTATATTACAAAATAAAAATGTTACTGTAGTAACTTCAAGTGGAGACAGGGTTGTTGTACACCAATCAGCCACAACATAAAAACCACAAGCATACCAGGTGCTTTAAATGTGGATGATTGGTGGATTTACAAATTAATTTAAAATATACTCTGTCTGTGTTGGCGAATACATCGTACCTCTCTCATTGAGCACATATCGCTCTGGGTAGACTGTCACATTGTTAGTCCATTTTGAGTCTGCCAGCTCTAGAACAGAAAGTTAAAATGGTTAATGGCTGAATACCAGCACTTTAAATAACAGCCTGTGTCATGTCAGATCTGACTTGAGCTGAAGTCAAGGCAGCACACTGGCTTCTATCTGTATTTTAAACAGGATAAACCTCCATAAGGCCAGACAAGAGCAATTACACAGCACGGAGTCCACCATTATAGAACACAGCGTCTATGCATATAAGTGACTATCTGAATTTCAACAAATTAGAGTTTGAAACTTGAAAGAAAAAGTAAGGACACCTTTTATGGATTGATGTACTAATAGCCGCAACACAATTTGTGTTAAAACCACCTGAAAAAGTATCAGTGTAATTACTCTCATGACAGTTTCTGATGCACAAAATGATTATGCAACACATCCATGGATTAAAACCTATTTTGACATCTTCTGGAGATCTTTCACATTGCATTTACTAGGACATACTTGTCATTAAATGGTAATGTGCTAAATATAAAACATGTTTTAATTCCTCTTAATATTTAATTATCTCCACTCTAACTAAATAACATCTACAAATGTTTACACTAGCGGTCAAAGGTTTAGACACATCTTCTCCTTCAGTGGTTTTTAACATTGTACAATACTGAAGGCCCATACTTCCCACTGTGAAGCATGGAAGAGGAAGTGTAATGGTGTGGGGGTGCTTTGCTGGTGACACTGTTGGCGACTTAGTCAAAATTGAGGTGAAGCTTAACTAAGCTAAACCTAACTAAGCATGGGTACCACAGTATTTTGCAGCAACATGTCACCCCATCTGGTTTGCACTTAGTGTGGCTATCATTTGCTTTCCAACAGGAAATTGGCCCCAAACTCACTTCTAGGTTATGTAAGACTATTAGAGAGAGAGAGAGAGAGATGGCGTGCTGCTTCAGAGAACCTAGCCTCCACAATCACCCAAAATCCTAAATCCAATTTAGACAGTTTGGGATGAGTTGGACTGGAGAGTGAAGGAAAAGCACCTCTGGGAACTTCAAGATTGTTGGAAAACCATTTCAAATGTGTTCTTTCATAGTTTAAATTATAGTATAATTAGTATAAATTTATAAAATAAAAAAACACTGTAGGAGAAGGTGTGTCCAAACTTTCGACTAGCAGTGAACATTTAGTTCAGTAGTACATTCAGACTACATCTTTGAGAAGAGCCACTAAAATGTCTGAGAAGCCCTGCTCAGTGTGTACCTCTTTCTCTGATTCTGCTGGGCAGGCTGGCATAGATGTCCTCAGCGTGGATGTGAAGCCCTCTGTAGAATTCATGACATGCCTCCTCACCTTTTCCATGTAAATGCTTCAGCAGCTCAACTAACCGCTCCTTGGTGGGCACGCTCAGGTTCCTGAACTGCAGACAGACACATGCTGAATTGAATCACTGCACACACACCTGTACAACATGCTTCTGAAAGTGGATGATTTTGTTTTGTTTTGTTTTTTTGTCGGTGCCATATATGATCTTTTGTGACCCTGTGTGCTTCCTTGTCACTGAGTATCTGGGGGTAGATCCTGTTCAGCTGCAGCACCAGTCTGTCAACCAGCTCAGTGTCCATCCTCTGATCTGAGCACAGGAAATGGACGTCCCTCTTTAACTGTTCATGGTAGCCATCAATATCTAGCCAAGGCAGACAGAAATTATAACATTAAAGAAAATACAAGCAAAACACGTTTATTCCTATATTATAAAGTCCTGTGAACACTGTGTACTTAATCTGTCTCTCCCTCTTAGCATGTTACAAAGCAGATTTTATGTCTAGTCTTAGGTAGTTTCTTTCTAAGCTTGTCTTGGCATCAGCCCTGCTCTGAAAATAAAGTACTAAGAGGTTTATTCTCCAGTTTAGAGACCCAATAAGCTATTGCTCAATACTGTACTCAAAATACTGTATGTGATAAATAATGGATAAAATCTGAGTAGGCTACAATATAAAGTTTTATTATTGTTATGATTTTCCTGACAACTTACTTACAACTGTTCATGTCCTCTCCAGGCCATTTTGATGAGGATTGACCTCAGTGACCTCAGAAGAGCAGTGAGCTCCCTGAGCAGAGAGGATAATTCTAATAAAAGCAGAAGTAAATATCCCAGTGGTCCTCAGTTAATCTTTCTCAGGGGTTGCTGGACTTTCCCTGTGCAGTTTTATATTCAACATTTATCAAAAAAGGAGAGTTGTGCTCTGTCACATTAAAGTGGGATGCAGCTGCAGATGCAGCCGACAGGCAATTGACCAAAGGGAAGTTGGTAAGAAATTGGTATAATATAGTTTGTCCTGTGTTATTTCATCATTCAGTCATTAATTTTTCACTGCACCTTTATTTTTTCTTCACACAACATTGCTTTGTTCGCCTAATACCATAAATAACACATAGAAGACATGGATGTGACTGACAAAGCAGGTTTTACATATTCTCATTCAGAAGAGCTCTGACGAGGCCAGGCCAGGGCCAGGGTATTTCAACTGGTGTTAAGTCCTGCCTAAAAACTTTTGTTGTGTTTTTTAACACACTGCTTTAGCAAGATCTGACGTTAAACCTAAACTGTGAATTTTATGCAATACGTCACGAACCCAGAGTGCGCGATCCAGAAGGTGTGTGCCCTGAAAGTCAGTGCGCAGGGTTTATCCCACATAAATAATCCACAACACGACAAAACATCTAACCCTTGATTCACAAACCTGTCATACTGACAAAGCAGCAGCGTGAGGGACTTGTTTATCCGACCGACAGTCTCCCCGGTAAGACTTCCTGTTGTGCACCGTATGGCGATTCGTGCCGTCCCGTCCCCTCAGCGCGCTCAGCCACTGTGCCGCCCTGCGGTGCCGGTACCACATGACTGACCCCAGAGACACATGATCATAATGAGACCGCACCAGGGTTGTTAATGAAGAGTAAAGTTTTCAGTTGCAAACACTGAACCACAGAGGTGTCAGCTTGGCTATCACTTTATTCTCTTTTTGACCTTCCCGTTTGACCCACTTCACAGAACGTGATCTATTAGGTCTAATAAAAATAATGATAATAATAATAATAATATTTAATAATATAAATAAATAATAATAATAATAATAATAATGCACACCATTGTAGTCTTTGCACACAGCCTCAGTCGTTGTCAATAGCAATCTTTTATTTATTCACATTCTTTAAATGGTATTTACATACATGCCAGTGCTTTCCATCTGCTTCTCTCAGATCTCAGTTATTTAGTTAGTTTCTCAGTTATCTTCCTCAGCTGCTTCTAATGCATCGTTAACTACTTTAATCGTTAACCACAACCTCAGCACAATCATTTCCAAGAAAGTCCATCAGCCCTCCAGTGTAAGCCACAGGCGTCCAGCCCTGGTGCAATGGCTCCCCTTTTTAGACAGGGGGCAGTGTGCTATTACAATTCACAAAAGGCACGTTCAGTAAGTCTGTCGGATCAGGATGTCTCTGGACTCTTAATACCCTGTAGAACTGCAGACATAACAATTTCAGCATGACCAGGAATGCCCAGCTGTTACTTCACATAGTCCACATTGATGAAGTTGACAGTGCTGTACATTTTTGGTCAGTAAACAAGTTCTTGACTGATAATAATCACCTCCAGTGTGACGTGTCCTCACACTGATATAATCCGTATAGAAAACTCTTTGGTAGGGTTTATATTCCTTGTGTTGGACTCGTCTGCGGTTGATGGGTTTATCCCTGACAAACGTCTCTGCTCTTCTCTATACTGCCACAAGTCAGATCCTATTGTAGGTGTTTGGGTTGTAGTTTGACAGGACAACGGAGGAGGACGAGGGTATTGAGGTGGACCAGAGACTGGTGCAGATGCAGAGCTTTGGGAGGGAGGCTGGTCATAGCTTTGGCCGGGGAGAGCAGCAAATGAAGAAGTGGAGGTATTAGTGCAGGCAGGACCATAAGCATACTCCTGGTGACATCTGTAGAGGAAAATACAGGAAGCTGTTTCTTTGTTCTGTTGGCTTCACTTCAGGGAGGTTTCGAATTTAAGAACTGCATTTAAGACAAAGTCAACCCATGTCTTACCTGCAGGCTTGCATGCTGTCACACATGGCCGGGTTGTGGGCATCCCGCTGAGAGAGCATCTTCTCCTGGGTGTTGTTGTTGTTGTTCCTGCCTTTATGACTGTAGTGAGACCTGTTGTTCTCTTCACGCTCGACCTGCTCCTCCCACTGCCATGCCTCTAACTCACTGTTAAAAAGTTGTTAAACTGTTTATTTTGTGAATGCATTCTCTTCTTTCTTTTGCTCCATTCTTTTAGACAAGGACTATATTTAAGCTGAAATATTTGATAGTGTGAGACTTGTTACTTCTTGTCATATATCAGGCACTTTCAGTTCCTCTCTTAATTTCCCAATGGTTCCTTATACATACTTGTTCTAATCCATAAAAATACAGGTATAAATATACATATATTTGTGCAGCAGAGCTTCCCTCAGATTTATCTTGGGACAGTCTGATGTTCCAGATTGGGAAACCCTAAACCAAACTACCTGACTTTGTAAAGTATTTGAAATTAGCTGCACTTTAAGCATGACTGCTTCTTATGCATGATGCATCATTGTTACCACTTATACACCTATAATGTAACAACATATTTCAGGGTACTTTCAAAATGGAGGCTTTAAATATATATTTGGGTATAATAGGATTTATGGGATGAAATAATTGTGCTTGTAATAGGACACTGTCACACTGTGATATGCATATGTTTCAGTCAATGATCTGAGTACATCGTCCATCACTGTTTGCCTCTCACTCACTTCTCCTGTTTTTTCCTTTCGTCCTCTTTGATGTAGTCGAGCAAACAGCAGGTGATGAAGGCCACGGACATGAGGAAGATTATGCCTAAGCTTACAATGGATGCCAGCACAGCCACACGGAAACCATAGTCCTCGAAAAGAGACAGAGCTGGAGTGAGGGAGAGATGGAGACGGGAGACTGATTTATCGACTTCATTTTCATGTAATTCACACAGCGCATTAGACATCTCCATTCATTATGCTGCAAAATCTTTGTATAACAATTCCTTACCCGAATTCAAATACCACACAAAACACTATCACTTTTGCAGATAAAGTCTATCACAAAGACTCCCCAAACATATCCCAAGTCTTTCATTATCGTGTAACCAGAAAAGATTGGCAGAAATAAAAAGTCATTGTGCAGCGAAGTGTCCTTGCCAGCTTATCATGAAAACATTAAAACATAAATTCCATTTTAAATTTCTTTCAGTTTCACACCTGACAGTTCTTTTGCTCCCATGATGATTGATTCTAAAATATAATTAAGATCCTACTCTCACTTTTTCCACTGACTCACCAAAAGAATAAGTGAATGTGCACCTGCTTCAAATGATTCACTTCTACCAGCATTAGCATTAATATACTCCTTTAATGAGCGCTCTCCCCAAGCAACAAGCAAATTTTTTCTCAAATGTGTATATAAATTAGGGCATTAATTATTTCAATACTACTTTTACCTTTGTGTAAAACCGCCCAGTAGCCATAATGCCTATCATGTAATGTTTAATACATATTCCATCTCTTCAGAATAATAAGCAGACAGGCAGTTCAGGAGGTGTTCTGCAGCCTCTGCAACTCTCCCAGTAAACACATTTTGGAACATTTAATCTCCACACACAATTCTGGTTATAAAGTGAATACAAATTAGATTCATGATGTGACATGAGCCTGGGTTCCCGTTCTTTCTGTATTAACTGTCATCTCAAGGTTTCAGACTTCCTGTTTCCATTTCTACTCACGTTTACAGTAAGTCTCCCCAACCCAGTGAGTGCTGTTGGTGGCCATGACACATTTCAGGTCGCTTCCAACCAGTTTGTGTTTGGCTGGACATTGCAAGGAAATAATTGTGCCCACGTTGGTGCCGTTCCCATGGATGATCTTCTGGGTGCCCAAGGTTGGCAGCGGCATGGGTAAGCACTGAGCCTGGGGCCGACCTAAAAGAGAGAGCTGATGGTGATGAATCAGACAGTTATGAAATATGTTGCTATTATGAAAAGTGCATTAATCACCAAAAGTTCACCCAAAGTTTTACTATATGTGTAATGAATGTGTCCTAAAAGAAAACACAGAAAGCAAATGTAACAAGAATTCATGTAGAACAGGATGAAAAGACAGAAGAATAAAGCACTGCAGATGAGCTTCAATCATTCCACAACTATCAACGATGAACCCCTGTAGGGCTGCACAACACTACGTGACAAAACACTACATCCCCTCTGTAACACACAGATACTGTGCTGCATCAAATTCTTATGGTATCTAGCAGGAAATGTGATAAATCATTAAACAAAAGGCCTGTGAGGCTGGTGGAAACACACAGGCTGGTTGGGGACAAACCAGACAACTGGTTATCTTACAGCACAGCACAGTGTTCAGCACATTACAACAGACTGCCAGCAATCTGGCACATTAACCTACAACACAGGCGCATCACTTCAACATAATAGAGTATATTGGAATGCAAATAAACAACAGTATCAATTAGGTGATTTCTATCAGAAGGATACTGTGATCAAGTCCAGGAAAAGTCTACAGAAGGAAGCATGTTTCTGGTTTTCACTGAAAATAGACAACAAAACACTATATGTGACAGAAGAGACATTGTATTATGTTCCTCTTTGACAAATGAGGGAAGGAATACAATGAAGCCAAGACCGTATCAGAGGCTGTGCAGCTCTCAGAAAGAAATGCACTTTTATCACCACAGATGTGGTTAAATAACATTAACACACAGTTAGACAGACAGTGAAGGATTAAGTGACTTTCTTTCTAAACAGTGGGAGCTCCTGATGAAACTTTACTACTTTACCAGACTCAACTAGGATAAATACTCCCCTCAGGGCTATTAGCATTAACTCACTATATTCAAATTTATGTAACACAAGGACGCACCCCATTGCCGATGACCAGAGAGCATCACTTTTATGTAATACGTGTGTGTGTTTGCTTTGCCAAACATCTGCTCAAGAGTTTCTTATGTTAAAACCCAACTTTTCACTTCCTCTTTCTTCTCTCTGTTTTCAAACTATGATGTCTACAACAGAGGCACCTTTTTAGATAACCTCCCCGATGTCACAACAACGCAAAATGCGGGCAACGTCACTGCTTATGTGTCACAATTCGTGAGATTTATATTTCTCAGAAATTCAGCAGGAAACAATCAGCCTCACTTTATAATAACGGCCTGACTGTTAATCCTATAGCAATGAAGACACTGCCATCACAGCAAATACTTTCGATAGAATTGTTACACAAGAGGATAAAGAGGTCTACCTCTAAGGAAACACACATGCTGAAGTGAATTTAAATAAGTCGCACAACTTTTAGATTACCCTCTTACTAAATATGTGTATGCAAATTGATCAAATGCAGCTTTAGTTATGTTGAGAATAGAACTGACGTGAAAGTGAAGAATCCTCGCCCCATAAACGATATTAGACATCTTTCGATTTGCTATTTGATGCGTCTTACCTTGCTTCTTCCGTTCGTGGCCAGCATCTTTCTTTGCAGCATCAGTCCCGGAGACATCTGCTATGGAAGCTGTGGCCGATGGCATGGTGCTGACAAACCCAAGCCCGCTCTTCTGGTTGTGCGTAAAGACTGCGCGGCGGTGCTCCTCTGTGCCCGGTACAGGATGAGCTCGAGATTCGTTGCGTGAGCTTCTCCGTGCAAATGTTATTCGCCTGTCTACCACCCAGCGAACAGATTGTCATCCACAGAGTCCTCCCACAATGCCGGCTCTCACTACGGCATGTACTTATTCCAGCGCCTGGTTCGGACAGCGCGCCGTGACTACTTTCCTGCTGAGCACTCGACAGGACGAAGAGAGAAGAAATCGATGTCGTTGTTGACCAAAGCAAACATGGCTTTATGGATTACACCAAATCAATTGAAGTTAGGTGTCAGAGCCGCGCTGTGTACGCAGGACAGTGACCAGTAATCATCTCAGCAGCACGCTACTTGTGGGCAGGATGTGGCACCGCCGTTCTGTTTGAGCCAATCAGGATGTGACTTCAAACAGGCTTCAAAATGTGCAAAACACCTGTGACGTAAAGCTTATCTTTAAGAAATCGGAGGCCGTACATGATGTCTCTGTTTGCCAGTGCAGTAGGCTCGGAGTCCTGAGTACGAACATGTTCATAGGTAACGTCTTTACGCGCAAAGCAGGTTTACAGACAAAGACGGACCGTTTATCAAGAAAACTTTGCTGCTTGGTTGTGCACAAAGTGAAGAGGAAGGGTCTATTATCTAGACATTTTTAAATTATACAGTAGAGCTTACATTTATGGACAGATGTCAACTGAAAAAATACTGGTAGGTTGCATCAGCAGTATAGTGCCAAATAGAGAGGGAATAAAATGTAAGAAGAATCATATAGGGGAACTGTGAGAAAGGTCTGAATGGAACATAATGAAAATCCGTTGGCTGAGTCAAGTCAGGCTGTTTGCACTGCATTAATTAATACAATGTCAAACCTTCTCTTACTCTATATATAGGTCCTACCATGCGCTCAGTGTTACTGTAACTATGAATAAAAGTCAGACAGGATTCCTCTTCCCCATCTGTATCTTGCTGTGGTTAGTTAGACTTGTGGTCAAAGTGATGTCCTGGATGAAATCAGTCGACTGTTCGACTGTTTTGCTTCACTGCAAAATGAGCAACTATAAATTGTCACTGTGGAGACATGTAATGATGATAAATGCAATTAAACAAAAAGTTTTTTATAGGAGACAAAGGACATGATGTATTTTTTAATGCATCATTGTGGTTTATTGCAGTTGTACATGACACTTTGCACAACGCCAACACACAAGTTCCTGTTTTCAGGTTTCATTCAAATAAGAAAGCAGAACCTTTCTCTTGTTCGAACTGCAAGTCAGTCTAATGTCGATGAGAATTCTGAGCACGCATGAGACTGTTTCTGCTGTGGGTGATAAGTGCCTCCACAGGTGCAACCTTGTTCACCTGAATTAAACCCCACACGCCATCTCAGACACACTGAAAGTCTCTGTTCTCAGTTTGCCTCATCATTCATGAACATAATAGCATAGCCGCCTAAAAGTGGGCACTTGAAATTTAAGTACTATGAAAATGCATGAGTTGTTTATTATAATAATAATAATAATAATAAAAATGCTGTTCATTGTAGTCTGCATTGTATTTAGCATACTTTAGCATGCAGCCTTCTGAATTTTTTTAATCTTTCAGAGTGCAGCTCTGGAAAAGAGGCTAGAGTACAGCCACATACTGTATTTCTAGCATATACAACAGCATATAATTAAAGTATATTACATGTAGTTTGGTTCAGACGTATTTGGGAAGTGACAGTTTTTATAACTTTGCATTTATACACTGCCACAAGGGATATGAAATGAAAGATGGCATTTACAGTTTATAAATTACAGCCAGTTTAAACAGATTACCTTGAGGTGATATCAGGTATTAATTTGTCATTTGGCAGCTGTTTTACTGGAGCTCCAAATATAAAATCCAAGGAGATCTCAAAGCAAGTGAGGGAGGCAATCGTTAGGCTGAAAAAACAACACGAATGTATAAGAGAGAGAGGAAAAACCGTAGGTGTAGACTAATTAACAGTTTGATACTTTCTTAAAAACAAAAAACTCCCTGGTGAGCTCAACAATATTGAAAGGCCTGGAAGACCATGGAAGTCAGCTAAAGTGGATGATCGCAAAATCCTTTCATTCATTCATTCATTCATTCATCTTCTATACCGCTTAGTCCCCACGGGGGTCACGGGAGTGCTGGAGCCTATCCCAGCCAGCTTACGGGCGAGAGGCGGCAAAATCCTTTCATTGGTGAAGAAAATCCAGAGTCAAGTAATACTTAAGAACAGGCATGTTCACCTCTTCTTTAAACAAAACTCGGGGTGCTTTTGATTTTATGAATTCAGTTTTTAATATTCAATATTTTGTATCACCTTTACACTGTAAAGTGGAAGAAGATATACAATGAACAACATTAGATAAAGACAAGAAATTAGTTTGGTTAAAGTGTTTGAGTTTTAGATGGTTGCTACAGCAACAGTTATTGTGCTTTGCCAGAGTCTCAGTGGGTACAGTTCGGCCTCGCTGTGCCTCCCACTTTATTTTCTGTCTGGACTTGTGTGCAGTACAAAAGACGAGCAAGAGTCCTGAAACTTAGGACAGTCACCCATACAATCCCCCCCTTTTTACTTTATTAAAAAGGAATATGTGGGCATATCAAGTATTTTGCAACATGACCAAAAAGTGGAGGTTAGAAACCGTGATGGGGAAAAAAGACAAAGAAAAAGCAGAAACACACATAAAAAATTCACTTGTCCGAACGGAAAACACTCTCCAGCTGTACTATTTTATTATTAATCTGATCTGACAAGAGAGACAGAGGAAGGTGAGGAAGGTGAGACTGGTCAGCTCCGTGTGTCCGCTCTGCCCCTGACACAGTAGCTCTGCTGAGGGGGAGCCACTCCATCACAAAGGTAATTAAGTAGAGCAGGAGGAGCACTGTCTCACCCTGCCCACGACCTCATCAGCACTGCTGCTCGGACCATGCCACATATGGCTGCAGGTATGGGTGGAGGAGACTGAACTTGCCCTCTCTGATGTGTCCTTGGTTGATTTTTGAAATGTGATAAAACAAATATGTTGTCAGATGTTAATTAATTTCTCAGCTATTCAGTAATTCCAACTTCTTCTCCTCCTCAGGCGATGCTGGATTTTGTTGAGGGATTTCTGTTATGCAAATAAAGTCCACTGTGGGTCAGAGTAATCATTATATGAGAGACAGCAAAACAAACTTTACTTTGGAAGACTGAAACATGAGGATTTAAACATGGGCTGCTTAAGAATGAAGCACTTCATAGAAACCATTTAACTTCAATGCCAGATTCTTATTAGGAATAAAGTGTAGTACTGCGATATGCATGTGGTGGACTGCTAAGCAGAGACCACTTCCAAAATGACACCCACGTTCTTTCTTCCACTCACTCTCACACACACTGGTAATCCGTCCATCTTTCCCTATAATCTGTGGCTGTAATCACTGAACAAACCACTTGTTCAGGTTGGATTGTTGCCACCAGCGACTGGCTTGCCTCATAAATCTTCACATTGTTGCACTGAGAGAAGGGACTTGAAGGGAAAGGAAATGGAAAACAGGTGGCAAGTAAGAAAAAAAGAGACTGTAGGAGGAAATTGAGTTGATTAAGCATATCTTTGCCACTGTACTATGTCATATGTGCAAAGCTTGCAAGGCATGAGGCCTGAGTACAGATGCACACAATGGAGGGCAAAATTAGTAGTTAAAGAAAAAGATATTAAGTCAGGCAGATTTGTTTCAGGGATTTGTGCAGTGTTGCAGGTTAAATTGGATGCTTAGTCTAAAATCTATAATCGTACAGTATGTGGCACAGTATCACACAGAGAGTGCTTACATTGACTTTTTGGTACAGAAATATAAAAGAAACAGCAGTGCCCAGTGTGGCTGACCTTAGACCATGCTAATGTCAGCATACAAAAATGGAAAGAGTGATGATATTTTTCTTTTTTAACTACTTTATTGATACCCATGGGAAACTGTTGTTGGACAGCTTCATATAGATTATGGCACTATTACAGTGTTTATGAGTCTTGTCCATTAACACATCAACAATATACTGTATGCCGCTGTTCTGCTGTTGAGGTTTACCACATCCACCATTTTAATTTGGCGTGTTACCGTGCCAACATTTATAATTAGCATAAAACACAACAAACAAACTACTCACTGTCAATCATTTTGAAGGTATCTGGTTACGTGGCAATCCATACAATACTTAGTACTCAAAATTAGTGTCTACATAGGAAAGAAACCAGGGCACCAATGCACCAGGGTTGTCACAGAGAAGGAACATTTGCCTGCCACCCCACACACTCGCAACCCCACCCCTAACTGCACTGCCTGCTGGCCTCCCTGCTGTTTAGAAGTCTGGAAGTTTGGTGGAGTGTGTGTAGCTGCAGATATATAAGCCCCACAGTTGTGCCTTTGTCATTCACAATAATCACAAAAACAATATAATCAACCTGAGGTCAATGATGACTCATGATCCCCTTAGTAGTCTTGCAGTAATCTAAATCTATCAGTTGTTGAAATATTTCTGTCTGGAAGTGGAAGACCGATTGCCAGCATTATTCCACAGTGCTGCAATAGCTCAAGTTAGTGTGTCATCCTGCAGCCCTCCACCCTGAGGCTGATATCCTTCCCTTCTGTCAACACAGAGGATGAAAAGTGAACTGAGTAAAAAAAAAGGGTTGTAAGTAAAGAGGGTGAAAGTGAAGGAAAGGACAAAACAGAAATGGGAGTTGCATCAGTTTCATAGTCTCACAGTTACCCCGCAGGTTCCTTAAGTTTGTGCCAAGCAGCGCTAGTATAACTGGTGCAACATGGGATGATTCCCACTGAGGTATTGACATAGAGCTACAGTAACAGCAGGGTGGCCCAGTGGCACTGAAGACAGCAAGTTAATGATAAGAGCGTTTGGATGATGACAGGAATGGAAGCACTGAAACAAAACAGCACAGAAATGGCAGCGATAAGGGAGTTCAATCTGAACACAGATGGTGGGAAAACTGAGAGGAAGAGGGAGAAGGGTGAAAAGGTGGAATCTACTTTTCATGTCAGAGCTGGTGTCACTTTCCTCCATTCACAGGATAAACATAAGGTAAATGCTACATCTCAATGCAAAACATGGCCTCAGCAAAGTTATTTACTGTGCATACTGTAATGTAGCACAGGCAAATGTCTAAACTGAACATTAAATATTGCTTCTGGGTCTAGTGGAGCTTTTACAATAACTTATTAAAACTAAGTGTCCTTGCAAGGTAGAGTATTTGTAAAAGTAATACCTGGGTGCACTTATAATATATATTATAATATACATTTTCATGTATCATGGAGCTTTAGCTTCATCTCACTTTTTAATTGTGTGTCATGGCCAAATGAGTCATTCTGAAATTATTGCTGTGATTTCAGTGAGCTGTAGATACTGCCACGTTCCTCCACATCATTTCATAATGTTCTACACAAGCTGTTGAGATGGTCATCATCATCATCTCATCATCACTACTAACAATAAGAACAGTCCATCATTTGTTGTAGTCATCTATCTCCATTATCTAAAATTCACACACATATTTGTCAGAATAAAATAGAATAGAGAAAC
>OMLM01014175.1:50392-65964 GCA_900302695.1 Helostoma temminkii | reverse complement strand
CACAGATTCTTGTTTATACACTTACACACACAGCAGAAATGTATGCCATTTTTAAAAATCTATATCATCAGCTATTACTGTGCTAACAAACTTTCCAGTGACTATGATATTCAGCGCCAGATAAACTTGTTCTTATCCTCTTGCAGCGTACATCACTAAAACCCACATTCTCATAAGCTGTCATTATGTAGCCATCAACATGTCAGCTGTAGTGTCAGAAACATTTGTAAAGTCACATACATAGAAAGATAAACAAGCACACACATAACAACACACCCTTCCTCTGCACAGCAGGTTTGAACAGTCGCTGCACTGCACTGAACAGCGGAGATGCCTTTCCACAAATGACTGTGGGTGTGGACGGACAACAGAGGCATCTGTTTATTCATGGACATTTGTGTGAAGTTGGAAAGAGTTGTACAGTTTTAAAACTGACAGAGACTGTGCTAACAATGCTGCGCAAGTCTGCACGACTGCTGGAGTACTGAAAGTCTGCCTTTTTAAGTTGTTTAACATTTTTACTTTGCCTGAGCTTTTGTATTCTATCATTTCACCTCATTTCATCTTTCTGTCGCCACCTCCAGAATCTCTTTCTTTATGGTATGCCAGTGTACTTTACTTTGATACTTATACAGGAAACACTAATTGCACATACAAGCGTGCACCGTTGATATATCAGTGTTTCTTTACAATCAATAAACAAAGTGAAGGACAAGAGAAAACTGAAACTCCACTGTGGGAAGATTTCTGTTTCTGGACTTTCATCTACAGTCAATAACAAGCTCCAGTGTTAGCTTTTGGGCAGGTATTTTTCCTTTGCAATAACCTCAGAGTCACTTGTGCCTGGAAAACTGAGGCTATAACAGTGTCTAATGTTTCATGCAATTTCAAGTATTCTTTGAAATTGTTCACTGAGCCTGAGATAATAAGAGACAGAAGCTACTTTTCCCGCTACATGAAAGGTAGCCTGACTGTCAGGATGTGCTCAATTTAAACATGCTCTACAAATTGCTGAGAAAGATGCAACATAAAATCCAAATTAAAAAGAGAATGTGGCAACAAGGTGGAGGGTGAGACAGTAATGATCACCTCAGAGATGTGGGGAGGCACTTTAAATTATGGTTGCTCAGGTTTATTGCAATGACTTGATGAAGCTTAAGCATGCAAGGTACTAACCTTGTTCACCTCTGACTGTGTATCTGTCAGATACCCAGTTTGTGTATCTGTCAGAGAGTGTATCTCCCCACTGCTGCCTTCATCCAAGTCACTGTCCTCATCCTGTGTTGAGTCTCGCTTGTTGTTCAGAGTAACACAGCAGGACACACTCTCTGTTTCAGTGACGCTGTCGTAATTGTCCTCCTCATCGATGGCGCCCTCGTTAGGGAACCCTTCACCATCTGCGTTGCATGACGGGCTGTCAATGCCACTATCCCGGTTGGGAATCTTCCCATTCTGCTCCGAAGAGCCTGGATTGTCCAGGAGCTCTTGGGAGGAGCCTTCCTCCCGCTCCACGTCAACAAGGCACCTGACCCCATGTGTGATGTCGTCCTCCGCACAATCATCCAACCCGGCATCATCTGAGCCGTCAATGTGCATGGAAGTCAGACAGGAAAGTTCAGACACCTCATCAGTCCGTTCAGAGGTGCCGAGTGCAACTTTGTCCATAGGGGAAGATTCTCCTGCAACCTTTGCTGTGGTGTCCTGGCCGCAAGAGGAAGTGACGTCAGACACGCTGTCCATTCTCAGACACAGGTGCAGCTGGGAGCGTGGGAGCACCCCCAGGATGGGGACCCTGCAAATAAATAAATAAATAAATAAATAATAAAGCATAATCACATCTGCTTCTGGGAACAGATAGTATTATCAATCAAAGCCAAATGAAGAATCAAAACACTGTGCTGCAAACTGGAAAACTACTGTTATTATTTCACCTGTTATGGTGGTGTCACCTGCTATGAGGAAAAGGTAACATAACGAAACTTCTCATTGTACACTGGCATGCACACACACCTGAATTATTACAGATCATCCATGTCAGTGACAAACTATGCCAAATTTCTGATTAAATTTCCTCCTAACCTTACCTTGAATTCTCGAACCTCTCAATGAGCAGTCCCACTTTCTGGGCCTCTCTCTGTGGCTGTGCTCCTAGGCCCGGGGGGTTTAGACTGGGCTTTGGTTTTGGTGGGGGAGGGGGGGCTGGTAAAGGCCTTGAAGGCGCTGGGGGGATCCTCTTAGGTTTCTTGTCTTGCCCAAGGGCGAGCAGGTGCACAGGTTTAGGGGGCACTACGGGTGCAGAAGTCCAGAAAAATCAAGAAGAGCAGAGCAACAGAAAAGCATGAGGCGTCAGACACCGACAGAAACAATCAAGTAACATGTATAAATCCAAGTAAAATCATCGCCATGGCTATGTCCATATGTTATGTCTGCTTGTTTCCTCGCAAGAAAAACCTCCAAATAGAAAAAAAATCCACATTAGAAACAGTCCACGATAGAAACATAAAAGAATGGTGCAGAGCAACATCAACTGTGAGCTTCAACTAGCAGCCCACTTCCTTATTTCTGAACAGGATGCTGAGAAGTGTCTGCGTAAGCCACCGCGTTTCCAGATAGATTAAAAAAAACACAGACAGAGAAACGAGAGCTCTCTTTAAAATACATGCATGCCTTCACCTTGTTGGCAATTTTACTGTCACGTCTTTTTATTTGCATACAATTGATTTTCAGAAACTTTTATGTCTGAACCAGGAAATGTGAATGTTACAGTTGTTAATTTGAGGACTTCCTCTGTGTGTGCGTGTGTGTGTGTGTCACTTTCTGATAAAACAACAGAGGTGAAGTAGACATGTCTGTACAAAAATGTACTGATAAAAGACAGGCCTGTTTCTAAATGTAGTGTTTGTTTTTCTACATTTTTATATCTCATGTTATTTGGAAATCCTTTTTAGTCAGAAAAATAACACATTGATTACTAATATTATATAAATACTGACAGATTTCAGTCAGGTTTTAATGTTAATATTCTTTTAATATTTTATATTTTAAGGGTAATAGTTCTTCTCTCTAATTACCATAGATTATGAAGATGTGAAATTATTTATTTTATATGGCAATATGCTATACAACTATTAATATTTATCTAACAAAACATATCAAATAATGAAAGAAAGATCAAATACTCAAATTTAAGAACATGTAATCGTCTTTTTTCATTTTTATTTAGTAAAAACTGTTTCTTTTTTGAATGAATGAATACAACAAGATGTGATAACACTACTGCAAAGATGGCACCACAAGGTCCTCTTATCTCATACTGTAATTGCGCAATTACATACTTCAGCTTTTTTCTGACCGCATGGCTTTTTCCTGCAACATTTTGCAGGACTCAGGAACTTGCATTACAGTACCTACATTTCAACCACAGGAACTTAGATCCAATTTTGGTTCCTGTCCAAGGCCAGAAGCCCTGTCAGTATTTATCAGGATAAGCTACGAGCAGAATAAAATACTCTGGAGAGGAAGTTCATCCTGTCAGGTGGAAAACAGTGTCTATGTTAAAATGTACTGATACAAAAGGCAAAGAAAAAGTAACAATTAGTACCCTTGTCTTTGTCTTGATGGAAAGGCCTACTTTCATTTTGTTATTTCAACGCCTATACATTTTTATACGTGGCAAATCATCAATCATTAAGTAGAGATATGTAATTCTTATTTTATAAAGTCTTATGGCTACAGCTGAAATCACTGGGTCAGTAAATGACTGATTCATTGTTTTAGTCCAACTGTCAAAACATTCTCAGCTTCTCCAAAATGGCCATTTGTACATTTCTCTGTTTTATAGATTTGTAAACTGAGAGCATTTGTGTTTTAGACTGTTGATACAAACTAGCAATGTGACTTTCTGGGATACCTTGTAAATATTTAGTGGAATATTTGTATTTGGATTGATATGTTTCTGGAGACATTTAGAAACTTTAGTATTTTCTTTTTAATTTGCATCACTGATCTGTATTGCCTTAAAGTGTGAAAAAAATATACAATATAAAGTAAATAACAGTTATCATACTTGTCATATTGCTTATAAACACTTTAAATACTTGTGAGCCTGTTAAATACTGGGTCAAGTCTGAGGGGTGATGTTCTAGTATGATTTTCAGTATTCCCTAAACATGATACATGTTGTTCACATTTAGGTTTCTTCACACGCCCAAACAACACTTGGGAGCCACTGACCTGCTTTACATCTGTAGCTCTTGCTGAGGTGACCTACTGAGCTGTGTGAGTGACAGAGTGAGGCCAGACAGCTGACACGTACCACATTATAGAAGAGTGTTTGTCAGAACTGAATAAATGACATCTTGATAGCAGTGGTTTGATCCTGCTGCACCTTTCAATTATAATGACAGCACCATTGTCAAAACTGTCTTTGAAGGGTCCACACTGTGTGAGTATTTTACCTTGAGGTTTCTGTGCGGTTGGAGGTCTGGATGAGGTGGAAGGCTGGGGCCGGGGTTTGATGGCAGGCTTGTTGTGACATTGTCTGGGGGTTGGACCCTTCTTTACCAGGTGTGGAGAGCACAGGTAGTCCACTGATCCACACTGGTACTGCAGAGAGGAGGCAGGGAGATCTGCAGGAAAGACAATATCAGGTATTGATCAATATGATGAAATTCATCTAAATGCGCATACACAACCTGGTGTAATAATCCTGCTAACACGATGTGCCACTGGAGGAGAATGACCTTGAGCTCAGTGTGTATGTTGCTCTCAAAAATAGAGCAAAGAAACCATAGAAGACAAGAACCTCGGCAGCATTGATCCTGCATGAGGCCTGAGGCAGCAGGCAACAGCGGCTGCATATTAGTTTCTCTCATGCTGTGAGTGTCTGACTATATTTAATCTTCTCTGCACAGTATGTACATAGATTGTGAGTGTGTGTGTGAATGAGAGAGAGTACACAGCTTAATAACTTGTACAAGCCACATCAAAGAAAAGCTGTCATTGCCTTGTGATAATAATAAAGTGTTCTCATTTCATCGTGCTTTTGATTTTGTTCTGACCCATCTTTACAAGTTATACTATAACAAAATTTAGATACAAACTACAGCCATGTATCAGAGTTCCTGCAGGCTCATGGAATCAATCTAGTCATTTCAACTCTTCCTCAAATATATTACATCCCAAAATTACACCAAGCCCCCACAATGCGCCCCGGCGCATCTAATTTGGTGTTTTACAGCCATGCTGCAGGCAGTGGAAGGAAAGAATTCAGTCTGTAATGAGTCCTGCTGCGCCATCTGCCCCAAGTGGCAAACTGCAGCCTTTCCTACAATCTCTGCTCCACAGCAGAATAGCATGCAGGGCAAATCTACAGCTGGTAGGTTTTCTATTCAGTCTGACTGTCCTTGAATGTGGTCTCAAGCAGCAGAAATACTGCGATGGCATATGCCTTGCCAAGATATACAACCTAAATCTAAATCACAAATGAGTTGTGGGTTGAGTGAGAGGAAAATCCATGATTAAGTGAACAAGCAAGACTTTTAACCAAACGACTGCCTGGTGAAGAACTCTTTCACCCTAGACTAGCTGGGGTCGTTCTTGGGAAAAACAAACACCAGAGAAGACGGCAGCATAGGGGTTAGCACCTATGCACACTGTGTAGTCATGGTTACCTGAGTGTGAAACCTGGCCCTTATATCAAACTGCCTAACACCAAACAGTAGCTTGACAACATAGTCACAGAGAGACTTTTTAAAATAAAATATAAAGTATGAAATCACTTTTAACTATACCAAGGGAAAATATTGGGGTACTCACTATAAATACAACTTATGTATATCATCACAATAATCTCTAGATGTCAAGAAAAGCTGATGCTAAAGCTCACAATAATTCAGAATAGAAAGGAATATGAGCATTGCATGTACCTTGCCTCCAACTGTTCACATATCCAAAGTCCAAAGAGCAAGTGAAATGAAAAAAACTCCCACGCAACACAGTTAATATCAAAACAATTTCTGCCTTCCCAGTTTGGCATGTGCAACTGAAACTAGTCTTTGTGGGACAAAAACATAGACACACACACACCCTGGAAAATCTTTCATAGCTTAGTCCCGCATTACACCCAACTGCACACAGTCATGTACAGTATCCTTGCCCAGGTGTGTTTGAGAAGCTTCTGGCTGTTCACCTGCCAAACTGGATCCAAGTACCTCCCCCTGGGGACAAAGTGACATAAGTGTGCGTCACGGTAGAGCCCAGAGATCCCTGCATACTCATTTACAGCTGGCCCACAGCAGATAGCTTAGTCCATATCACACGACTGAACAGACACTGTTCTTCCAAAACAAAGTCTGAAGCCATGAGACCGTTGGACTCGGAGGGATCCAAGTAATGAGATTTCTATTGTAACTGTGTAATTTTAAGACGGCTTTTGTGAAAGTGCACAGGAGAGCGCTGATCTGCACTCATTCATTTCAGAAACAGTTTCAGCCACTATTATTAACTTACTAAGCACTATGTACATGCTCTTAATCAGGCAGACAACAAATATTCTTGTCACTTCATTCGCAGTTTTAATGAAGCATGCTCTTAAAAAAAGAACATACAGCGCCTAAACATTACCGTAACTACACTGGCATGCTGTGTTCCTGGACTTTCCATTCCAATCAGATACCTCCTGGTAAACGACAGACACATTTCTGTACAAATGTAAAGCCAGTTTCCCCGTGTCTCTTTCTGAAAAGCATGTGGCCGTGTTGAACCTCTGGTGACAAAAGGAAACCAAAGGAATGCCTCAAACAACAATGTGAATGAGTCTGTGTTTGAATGCTGTCAATCTTTTCCTGTTAGAGCCTCTTGTCTTGTCGTACTGTAAACAATTTACTTAAACTATACTTAAACTACAATTACTTAAGGTGTACTGAAAATTAGTGTCACGGTTTCATGGCAGTAGCTAATATGACATTAGCTGCTATTTCTCTAAAAAATAGATGGGTGCCTTATTTTGGAACAGACTTTTCACTTGCTTTTCTCCTTTTCCTTAAACACTCAAGAGACTCACACACTTAAAGAACGCATAGACATTCACACACACAAACAGTCTAGGTGGCTGTCAGTCACCTTCAGCCCTGAGGCGACCCTCTCAGAATCATTTATTACCCACCATCCCATGAGTACAGTCCTCTAGCCCAGTGCTGTCTAGGAGACAGATCACTCATATTCAGCAGCCTCCCCAGTCAGGCAGCTTTTCAATCAGGTGTCCTACGTGCAAACCAACCCCTGGTGAGGTTGAGCTGACAACCCCGCTTCCATCACTTCCACCACCAAGACATATCTGAATTCCATTTTTATAAATACGACACCTCATTATTCCCATGTCACCAGCAAGTAACTTAGTGTGCCTCTGCCTCATCATACCTGCTCGACCTCATTCTGCCTCTGTCCATGACTCTGTTTTACTCTGTATCCACCCAGAATCATATTGATCAGCTTTCTGCAGATTGTTTTCCCGGAACCCTGGAGAGCAGTCCCTCATCTGATGGCTCTTAGATTTATAATGGCCAACAAGACACAGAATCACTTAAATTATGAACTTCACTGACTCGTTTCCACGTTTACTACTATGTGAAGTCAATAAACACAGAAATACAGTTGAGAAGCCAAAACTACAACCAAACCGCTAAAGAGAGCAAAGGTAGTGGAGATGAAGGAGATGTCCACTGTCACCACTAATTTTAGCAACATGTCATCTACCACTCCATATCCGCTCCCCCTGTTCTCTTGCCTCACCCCTTCTCTTCTCTTCCTGTGCAGCAGGAGACAATGAGTGTGCTGACCTTGATCTACTTTCCAAAAATCACCCCCAAAAGTTACAAACCAGAAAGGCAGAAAGCCACATAGAAACACACACAGACATAATGTTGTATGTTGTATAAAGTATGCTCACATGGACAATGAAATACAAAAAATAAAAATAAAACAGAAACACAGGAACTGATGGAAAGGTATGGCATGAAACAAATGGCTGCAGTGACATTGTAGTTATATGGTATGCATCTTAACCATGAGGTCACCAGACACCTCCAGTGGTTGTTTGTGTGGAGCATCACTTTAAGAGGACAGCTGAGAGAGAAAATATCTGTGTCAGTATAACAACAGCTGCTCCAGGATCGACAATCCCCAATCTCTGGCAATCAGCAGATTTTCCTCATGGACTAATGAGGCTCCAAGTCCCAGTTGACCACAGGGTTTATTAACGCACACAAGCAATCATGTGCACACATATACAGAAGGACCAACAGCTATCCAATCATGTACAGTAGCATCTGGCCCCAGATTATAAATCTATTATTAATCTATTTCTTGTCATGCACTGTTATCATTGCCATTCATTGTTATCTTTATCAAGCCCCCCATTAGTGTGGAGCCTTTGGTAATGTGTTGTGTTGTTTAAAAAAGATTGTTGCCTCAGGTTTCACTGGCATCATCGCTTCCCAGGGGTTGGCTGCAAAAGAGGAAAGGGGAGAGAGGGGTGGAGGGGTAAGTCATCTTGTTAGGGCTGTACTCTTCCCCTAAATCAGGTCAGTGGGCACAGCAGGCACACTGACATGTCTCCCACACTAAGTGGGAAGATTTCACCAGCACCCACTGATTACGACCATGATATTTTAGGAAGATTAGACGGGAGAAACTGAGAGGTTGTACAGAGGATGAGGAGGCAGCAGATGGCTGTAAGGTGTTAAAGAAAGTCACAATCTATTTTTGTAGCAGCACAAAACAAACAGAAACAAACTGTGCAACAGCAGGATGAGAAAAGTCTGAATGACAGAGGCAAAAACAGTGATAAGTTGTTTTAGCAGTCTGCGGGGGAATCTACAGTAGCTTTTGTAAATACAGTAAGGAAAAAATAGAAGTATGAGTTTTAATTTTCTCCAAAGAAACAGTGCAACTGTTAACAATAAGTGGTGAATGCTAAACTTTAAAAGACAAGTTAATGTCTAAGTGGTTTTGTCCTTGCGGAGCTAAACTAAATCAAGTTGCTTTAGAAAGGATCCTCTGTCAGTGTCCTCTGAGAAACTGAGGAAGAGGCTATTGCCATGACAACAATGCTGATCTATGGTGCTAATATAGTAGGTAGGTCATGATGAACTATAAAGAACTACTTTACTTTCAGTAGGCAGACTGTTCAGACAAAAGTGGACTTATAAATGTCAAACAAATTAACAAATGAATAAATTAGGACATGCCCCAGCCTTTGTCCTTTACATCTACACAACAGAAAGCGAGAGAGAAAGAGAAGAAACATCACCCAGGACTCATAACCAGTAAATGTCATATTTCATGTGATTTGTGGGGCTGTGGGAATGTGCAAAACAGATCGAGGAGCAGTTTCTTCCCCAGACACTGCCTTGTCCTTGCTGGCTAGACAGAAGAAAAGTTGAGGGTGAGTAACACATTTGCTGACCTCTTTCCTACAGTCTGACTCAAGGACATTTCAATTTGGCTGCCAACTGCACAGATACAGTATAAGTCATAGGAGAACACTCACATTTTACAGTAAAGCAGTACAATGATGTTAGGACATGACAAATGATGATTAAAAGCTCATATTTATCATCAAAGAGGTGACTTTATACCATGGCTTCATGGTGATAAACTCGCATCTCCACTTTAACGCTTCCTACCACTACCACAACTGCTATAACACGACTTTTATGAGGTAAAGTGCAGAGAAATAACCCTCCATTTGTCTGGATGCAGTGCAGAGTATTACTGTAAAGGAAACAGCCACAGACTGGCAATTAGGGCAACACACAAACACACACAAGGAGAAGGGGGTTTACAAACCTGCCTGCAGAGTTGACTGCCTGACTGTCCCAGAAAGTACTGAGGCCTACTGTTACCATGCTCAATAGTGGCTTTCTCTGTGTAACTTAAAAACCCAACTGACTGTTTTGCACAACAATCTAAGCAAAGCTGAGCACGAGAGACCATCTTGTCCTCTCTGTCCATTTCAACATACACTAACACACCTAAACTAGCAAAGGGCATGTCAAACTGCTGGTGCTGGAAATAAATATTCCAGCTCTTTCCATTCCCACAGGGGCTGCGGAAGGACTTAACCAACACAGGTCTGCTCCATGAGTCACGAGCACCCAAAGCTTGAAATAGCATTTTCAAAACAAATTTGAATCATTCCCTGTCCCATGAGGACCATATTGTAATGTAATGCAGTTTAATCCTCTCATTCAAGGCTTGAAACTCTTGAAGCTAACAAAGTGTTTCTGAAGTGTGAATATATTGATTATTTTACCATATATTGATTGATGAGATTAACAAATCATCATGACGGACAGGACCGGTTAAAAACATGCCATATGGTTGACCCCATGATTGATTACTTGATAAGTGATTGATGACAAGAGGCGAACAACCAGTAACATACTGTCTGTTTATGCATGCATGTTCTAGTGCTAAGTCTGGTTGCTTAACTTCACAGAAACCCATCTGCAGTACAAACCACAAAATTACTTTGACACTTAACTCATGTCAACATTATTACCATTATAATGTATCTGCTAACATTTTACAGCATGCAGCAAGTTGTTCCAGTCAGACCGCAGAAAAACATTCAGCAGCTACCAGAAACACCACTGACCAAATTATTCCCTTTCCCAAATAAAAATGCAACCCACACTGAGAGAACATTTCACAGGCAACCAAAAACATCGCTCACAGCCACAGAATTACACCTCTGGAAAAACCAGTCTCCCTCAACAGAACAACAGAAGGAAGTGGTGTATGCAGAACATGTCCACTGAATACAGCGTTCCAGTGTACATTTGGACAGTTTGTTGGAAATGAGAAAAGGTTCCCAGTCCCAGTAGAAACAGTTAATTGATTAATCAACATGTTGAAAGACAAAATTTATATTTTGATGATCGCACACAAGTTTTTGCATAGTTGCATACGTATTTTTCAAGAACATAAGGTCCAACATTTGCTTTTCGAATATGAGGACTGTTCATTAATGCTAACAAGTTTTTTTTCTTTTCGGTTTGATGGTTTTGGACTGCTGATCAAGCAAAACAAGACATTTCAAGACATCACCTTGGGCTCTGAGACTTTTTTTGACACATTATAGACAAAATTAATAATAAAAAAATTTGTGAAAAATAAAATGTTTTGTCAGACCAGATACCATAAATCTAAGGCATTCTATTTAATTTACAAAAACAGTTAATACTCAAATTTGAGAGGCTTCAATAAGAGTTTAGCATTTTCTCCCAACACATAACACAAACTTAACTGACTGTCTGAATTGTTGTCAATAGATTTTCTGTGCTGATAAGTTACAAATTTTCACAAACTAGCTACATTTTCTTGTTAACCTAGTAGATGACTAGAAAAACTACTAAATACATGCTACACATACATATAGTATATGTATGTATAGTATGCATGCAGTATATTGTTTACTTTTTAAAGTAGTGTTTTGAAAAATGTTTTTGTGGTAAAACCTGGTTTAAATCTGGTGGAGCATTTCTAAACATTTATACAAAAGTTTAAAACTATACTTTTCTGTCTTTTATCGCCTGACAGATCGTCTGTTAATACTAGGTGAGATGGGAGGGTGCCCACTGCACCGCCCTACATCTGTTCCTAGCAGGATGGATGTCAGCATGTGGAGGGGAGTGTCTATGACACTGTTGACAGTCAAAGTGTCCCAGAGAGGGACAGCCCTGCTGAGTACAGGTCAGTGAGGTGCCTACTCCAGACCAGCCCTGTCCCGTCTGGTTGGTCTAATCCAGAAAGGGTGTGTGGGTATAAAGGGCTGGGCTGATGAAAAAGAAGGGTGGAGAACAGGTGGCAACCCACAGTGTCCTCTCCTGTCACTGTTCTTCTCTGCTGATACAGGCTGGACCAATACCAACATACACAGAGAGACAAAAAGGTCACTGTGCACTCGGCACTAATTTGTCTTATTTGACGTCAGAGTCATGTCCAAAACGTGATTTGGCTCCCAAACGAAAGTGTAAGCAATTGGCATATGTCAAGCAAGGAGCACCTGAGGCACGTAACTCCTGTTAGTCTGACACTAGTTCACTTGGTTTCAGTTTATTAGATGAGTCACTTAATCGTGAAACCTGAGAATATTTTTAAATGCTGATGAATAAGGATTTTGTGCAAGAAAGGCGTTAAATGGAAATCTGCATCACCGACACTTTATCAAGCTGAGATTCATGTAGGGTAGAATTAGCTAAGACATCAGAGCAAGAAGCAAAGACATACAAAGAACACACACACACACACACACACACACACACACACACACACACACACACACAGCTCTACAAGAAGCCCTGTTATAGAAGCCAGGTGTACACTAGACAGACTAATAAAGGTCCCTGTTTCCTCTCTAATGGCTCTAGTATTAATTCTTACAGTACTGCACCACAGTGCTCAGAGCTGTGTCAGGGTACCCCACACAGTAAACAGTAGGTCTGCCATGGCCAACTGCTTATATACTTAAGAGTATTGGAAGCTAGTGCCATTGTCCAAATTTGAAACAGAGATGCTGACTCATTGCTACAGTGTGTGTGTGCTACAGCAGTTAAACTACTTAAAACTGTTTATCATGAGTATAATGCTTCATTTCTCCATTAATATTAATATAATCTGCAATAACCGCAATGTCTTATATACATCATGACATCTACAAGGGGATGTGAAAATTATCAAAAAAGTTCCTATTAGAGGGCTGCAGTTGTTGCGGCTACATGGTGTTGTACATTGATGCATCAGTAATGAACAGAATAATACGAGAAGTTTATACATTTTCGAAATGCTAGTAAGCCCCAGCTGGCTTTGTCAGACTAAATATTCCCCATAGTAACAGAGATGTTACTAGATCATCACATCCTTTCTTTCCCCATTTCTACAGAGAGAGAAACATCAGTCAAGCTTTGTGAACCACAAAACTGGGACATCACTGAGAACAGCTTACTGTCCTGACATTTACCATTTATGGTAGCTCCTACTACTGCAGACAGCTCCATGTGTGCAGGTACTGACTTTCCACTTTATGAGGCGACATTAAAGTTCCCTCCTGATGTGAATATGGCAGGAAAGGATTCTCTAGTCAAACATCCCTAAAGCAAAATGTATAAAAAAAACTATCTGGAAGCTCACCAAAGGATGCAAACAAGCACTCATAAGAAACTCACATAAGAAACACATGAACACTTTACCACACATGCATGTTTTACCTTGCTGCTGAAATGTATTGGATATCTTTTAACTGGCCACAACTACAGACAGTTTTAAAATTGCCACTTAAACTTGCAAGCTTTTGAAGTGAGCAGTGTTATTATAATCAGACCCGACAGTTAGATGCAAATTGCCCCTCATTCTGAGGGAGGTCAGGCTAAAAGTTAGATATTACTCTTGAATGATGTTGGCAGTGTTGTTTGTGAACATATTTTTGCATGTGATGCTGCTATTCCTACTCCTGTCTGATGCCAGATTTTCATACGGCAACACACATGCTTCAGTGGAGACAAAGAGGGCTCTTAACATGTTCCGACTGACTGCACAGACTAAAAGGAGAAGTGAAGGTCCCATGCACGTAGACATATGCACACAGAGATGCAAGGACACACATGATAACAAAGACAAAACACTCTTCTTCTTTTTCTTCTTACTATACAACCTGAATAATGTAAGTGAAAGTTCAATAGTGCAGTATCAGACAGGAAATGTGCTACAGTTAGGTCGAACACAAAACACAAACTCTGCCTCTTCCGGTTAAGAAACAGGTAGCGGTAACTGCTCATCTATCTAATGCCTAATTATCTATTTCCTTAATATTTCTTTTTGTTTGCTTATTGCTATAAATATCATGTCAACCCAGGAAATGCCAACACCAGGTCTGAGTGAAGGAAAACCGCAGGTTGCTGGGATTAAGAGGAAGTACTGGGTATCATTTCCAGTGTGAGTACACTAATCAGTATGACTGTTAAACTTGGTATCTACAAGTGTGTGTGTGTACTGTTTGTTCTGTCTGAGCGTGAACTGGTCAGTATCACCACAAGTTCTCCAGCATCTCTGACCAATATAGACAACGTCCTTCCTCTTGACTCAACCAACAAATGAAGAGAAAACCACAAGCATGACTTTCATTAGTTTGTACAGTATCTACTTGAAGTGGACAGAAAGGATGACATACCTAAGGTTTTAGTACAGATGTACATATAAACAATGCAGCTGTTATGACTCCCTCAGTAGAGCTGCCCTACCATTACAGACCCACTTCTGTATTAAATAGTTGTGGACTCTGTGGGCTGAAGACACCCTTTCCTTTGGCTTTCTCTAATCTGTCCATACATAAGGGAAAAAAGTGACTCACCACTTTTTCCACTGCGAAGGGGTTCTAGGATTTTGCCTTTCATACAGCTTGATGTGTGTATATGTGAGTTGACCTGTAGTACAGGAGGTTTCTACATGACAGCCTCACCATAAATACCATATTAGGATGATCTTTTTTATGCTGAAACTTTGTTACATGTTGTGATACAGTTTTTTAATTTATTTTAAAATAAGGGTCTATTCTTCTTTGTTAATGTAGTTTATGTTTTCAGAAAATTAAAGAACAAACAATTACAATTTAGCCGTGTGCCGTTCTTCCTTCTGTACTGTTTGTTCTTCTTTGATTCTCTTTATTCTTGAGTCATTTTTCTTGTGGTGTTTCTGTTATTTGTACTCCATTCATAATGCAGCAAGACTTAAATATTCAGAGGTCACACTTTGAATAAATCCATCTAATGCTGTCTGCCTCTAATACGTACTAATACGACCACCAATCTAGGAGCATCAGACCGCACCGAATCCAGTGAACGTTGTGATGATCCAGTGAGCGTAAGCAGCTGTAAAGACAACACTGGCACTGTCCTTCAGTATATGTGTCAGCCAGACCCTGTGGTTGCTTGGCTCAGCACCATCACATTGATCTGGGTCAAAAGGTCGTTGATTAGACCGAGTTTCCCAGTCTCTAGGCAATGTCACAGTGTCTGCCACACACTCGGCACGGCTCACACAGCTGCTGCCGGTTGTCATGGAAACACTCAGACTCCCCGCTCCTTAAGACAACTCCCTAGTCAGCTAAATTATAATGTGCCAAAATCCTAAGACACTGAATATTAAACACTAACACACCAGTGGTGAATAACCTACAAAATACACAAAGTATCGGCTTTGTGATCGCTTGAGCTTTAAATCATCTTTTCAGTCATTGTCATGCGGCCAAGTAATGACATCATCGAGCTAGTAGCTGTGTCACGGTTATTCAGTGCAACTTGGCTGCTCATTTATTGACTGAAAGTTGTAAAATTGTCAGAGGAAAAATTGTGTTGGTGCTGTTTTATCAAAAAAAAAAAAACATCACAGGAGCAACGAACTAAACAAACACTGGCACTGTTCGCTGCTCACTACATTACTCACCACACATCACTAGTTTAAGAAGCCAGCGGGCTCCGCTCTTACTCCTAATTACCCACTGTAGTGTAGATGAA
>OMLM01014175.1:24895-48936 GCA_900302695.1 Helostoma temminkii | reverse complement strand
TGTTGTTCATTGTTGAATTGATGAACCAACTAATCATTTTAGTTCTTCCCTAAAAAATAATTTTTATGTCTGATGTGTAAATAATGCATGCTGTTGTATTCTTTGGGGAGCCACTTTACAACAGGTCTCTGGAGAGAATATCCACGTCTCTGAGCTGCTTCCCCCCCACAGACATAGAGATCACAAAAGCTGCCAGGATGACGTGCCCAAGCTGCTCCGACCCTCTTCATATGCACATATAATTACAACCACTGCCCCCCTTCATATCTCTCTGTGTTCCCCTTCTTCCCACTCAATAGTTTGGGGTGACACTGGCCTGAAAGACATGGTGACATTGCCCGACAACAGCTCTGAACCCACAGACGAATGCCACTGATAACCATGGAAACACTGCTATAATATCCCCAGGTCCAAAACGATAACGGCGCTTTAAAGCTGGGTGTGAGGAGAAGAGTGGAGGAGAATATAAAGAGGGGGATGGGTGTCTGCGTTCGATTCAGATTCAGGAAACACAGGAGCTTTCAAATTGGATGTGAGTTCAGAGTGGCTGAGAGTGGGTTAAAATGGGCTCTGATTGATCCTCTTGTCTTCCTGTTGAAGCAGTGACAATAACTACATCCTCCTGTGTAAACCCCCACCATCTCCAGCAGCCTATTCTAGGCCACCTCTCGCTGACCTGATTGAAATTCTCAGCACAGTGAATTATGAATTACACTGGACGGGGAACAGGTGCTGCTCTACACTGCAATAAGACTGGCTGCTCAACCCCACAGCGAGGTGAAATATTCCAACATGAGGGAAAGATGAGATGAGAATGCTGCAGTCACCCTGAGGGGCAATCCAAATAAAGGGGAAAAGCCATTTCAAATAAGAATAGAGCCTCGCCTTTGTGGGTTATCTAATGAGGCATACCCTTTACACCAAAGAGAGGAATGTTAGCTCTGGGTTTGAGAGGAATTTTGAACCTCTCACCATCTAGCTACTTCTCTTTAGCTTGTGTAAGGCAGAGATCGCTGCTCATAGAGTAATCTGGCTTCAAAAGGCTCAAGTTGAAGACTTTGATTTCCATGTTATAGCCTGATATAAGCTCAAAGAGATAAAGATGGATTCATTGACAGAGACAAGAAGAACCGGTGGCAATGAACCAAGATGGCACAATTATTCTGCCTTTCTGTCACCCTTTACCGCTCACAATAATTACAACCACCTCTTTCCATCTGTCATAAAGAAGATATTTTGTGTTATTATTCGCTGTCTCTGCCACACAGGACCAACTGGAATACTGACAACTGAAACTAGTCTAAATCTTCTCCACTCTACTGATCTAAAGAGGGCATCTGTCACACATCTGCCAGCCACACACGCGCTTCCCCTTCCACCTCCGTGCTACTCACGGTTACACAGGGATGGAAAATACCAGTCATAGCCTGGTTTTTAAACTGAAAAAGGATGTTTCTTTCCCAGTTTAATATAAAATTAGAGACTGCCACTGGCTGATTTAAAATGTCTTCCTATCCATATTTCATGTAAAAATCAAGCCAATGATCTTGCATCAATATTTGCCCTTGTGTTTATGGATTAAACTGTTCAGAAATTGAAGCATATGATGGCACGGTTCATCACTTGCCAAGACTCTGTAGTACAGACAGACATACACAATAATACCATCAATAATATGCAAAACACTGCATCAGCGCTGTTTGAAAACCTGCCAAAGTGCTGTCAACTGGCCTTCAAAAGACCATGCTAGATTAGAATAGCACAAGCACGTTCTGGCACACTAAGGACTTAGCCCAGTTACAGTCTGAGGGGACCTGGTACAGAAATCTTCATAGATAAATAAGTATTTTTTAAATAGCTCAGATCAATCAGGGGTTGATGCCATGCACACATGGTTTGGCTGCTCGCACCCTGCGGATGAAAGCCAGAAGGAGGGCTCTGGGCTGTTGTCATGGAGACAACTCGCATTCCACAGCATGCTGACCCGACTCCAGGATTTTTCCAAAAAACCGTCACACAGAAAGACAATGCAGGCATGCATGCATATAAATAAAGCTACACGCTACTGCTCAGGCTAGCACACTCCAGCACAGAGTGGGAAAATGTATGAGGTTTATGTTCTAAGGTGCCCGAAGATCCTGGTGCGCCAGCGAGACACAACATCCACACAAACCTCAACAGAAGACAGAGGTCGAGGAAGGACACAATTAACGCAGCTGGAGTCTTCCACTGTTACTGAAACACATTCATGTTGATTCACTAAGCCCACATTCAGCTTTCTCCAAGGGGAATTGCACTCACAAATTCAATACAGAAATCAATTAGAGCTTTCAGGAGGAAATAAGGTCAGATTATCATTATGAATGAAGACAGACAGTCTCATGTATGTCAGATTTAATTGGTATGCCTCTTTTGTCCTCGAATAACAGTGTCTTTAAAGATATTGACCTTCTAAATATTGGCCCAGACGGCAAACTTTGCCACACCTCCTCAAAAACTCAGCAGCTGAAAAAAATCAAAGAGATGTTTGAAATTACTCTAACAAGCACACAGCCATCCTCCTTCTCTTAGGAGTCAAAGTGTCTCTTTAAAGAAGAAGTCATTAATATTTTACCCAGAGAAGACTCTTTTAATTCATAATTAATATTTAAACCTGCTGGAGTAGAAAGGTCTTATCTGAATTACAAAGAGGCCAAAGCTTAGCGTAATCCGAGTATCTATGTTGCTCCCCAACAGAACAATTATGCACTAGATCTGCTCTTCCATTTTGGTAAAGCACTGCTCACTGCTGGTGGTGAGATCTGGAAATGTTATTTCTATACTGGTACCATATTGCCTTTGGGTGTCTGGGACATGGTGGAAATGGTGGGTGCACAAGAGACAAGATACAGCAAATGAAATATGAGAAATGGGGACATATACAGTATAGCTAGCGATACTACTTTTTACTACAGACTGCTTTGACAGTATCAGTGCTGCTGGTGTTTACTGTGCCACAACAGTTAAAACTGATTCTTCTGTTTAACTCGTTAGATCCTCACTGGGAGGAATAATTGTTGATGTGCTCCAGCTCAGCACATAACACTCACTGGAATAATTATAATATAATTACAAGGGTCTCAAACATCTATATTGTATTATTTGTTTTGTCATAAAGCTGCATCTATTAAACCTGAGGGGCAGGTTTTAGAATTAACCAGCAGTCAGCACTTCAGTAATGGTCTCTATGAGCTCTAGTGCAGCTCCTAAGACACGATGAGCAGGGAGTTCAGGAGGCGGCAAAGCATGTTAGGAACATCAGACAAATACAGTGTTATTTGGATTGAATCTGTTTGGGGATCAGATTATTGTATTCCATATAAAGCAAATATTGATTGGACAATGCGAAGAAAAAAATGAACCGCATGTATTTGTATTTAATTTTGGAGACCTTGTTTTCCTGTGGTGTTGGTTTATAGTTGATGAGCTTTGAATTTTGCTTTGAGAGTTTGTGGAACATTATAACATGGTGTTGAAAGAGGTGTGATTTGGCTCCAAACGCTGTGCTGTGTTAGACTGCAGCGCTTCGCATGAATGGTGTGTATGTCCTTGAGTAAGGTCTTGAGTAAATGTCTGATGGAACTGAACTTCTCTGTGATGATTTGTAACTATTAAAGGTGTGACTGTGTGTGTGGATGCATGCACACGAGCGTATGTCCACCCACAGTGTGTTTGGTCATCTGATGAGCTGCAGGCTCATCTCTCCCTACAGCGCCCAGATGGCCTGTGATTACGTACGGCTCAGTAGAGATTACTGTGCAGCAGAGATAGAGTGTAAAAATAAATACATAGTTCACATGAGGAAAATGTTGGCACAAAATGAAATGAAAATGTTAGGTATGTGGGGTCAAAGAAACAGAGAATGATGATAATGCAGAGCAGCTAGCTGCACCCAGCTCAGCCTCAACAGAAGGCAAACATCACAAACACTTCAATTTCCACTGAAACTAAGTCTTTCCACAAACACACAGTGCTTTCTCTGTTTTGCTTAGTTGTTTGTTTAACTGCAGAATACCTGCAATGAAAATTATAAGCTCAGGTTTCATGTGTTGCATTACGTTTAAGCGGAAAAGGTGTTTAGAGTGGAGCAGGTGATGGATGACAAAAGTTTGCTTACATGCATGTTCATGTAAGAGTGCGTCTCATGGCAATGTCTCTAGCAAGGAATCCGAACAGGGACATTTGTCACCAGCAGAGATTTGACATGATTGATCACACACTGGCAAATAAAGTACACCCAAAAGAGCAGTAAGAAAAATGACTTCACTGAACCAACACGTTTAGCTCTCAATGTGTTTCTGCAAGCGCTTCCTCTCTTTGTCCAACAAAGTCTGTATAAAGAGTATAATCCAACTGTCTCTCTCTAATCCCCATATTGGAATATTAGAAGTATATTATCAGTAACTCCAATACTACTGTGACATGCTTGTGATTTTAACTGTTAAAGAAAAACAAAATGCAAAACATCCAAAACCTCCACTTAAGAAAGAGTCAACACATACATACCTTTAAGACTCCAGCTCATAAACACTAAAATGCAGGGTGTAGCTATGGTTATATTTCCTCTACTGCATAAACAAAAATGATGCAGTCCTTCACTTAGTGTCGGGGAAGGGGAAGGAATCCCACAAGCTACTTGTTGTACGAGAGTTCAATCTTGTTGTGGTTATTAGTGCTTTACCTGTGAGAGTATTGTTGGCACACTCTTCCAGCTGTCACACAGATCAGAGGAGCATGACGCGTTGTTTTGTTTTACCCACTTTCTAAAGGCAAGCGGGCAAAAAGTAATGTTGCAGAAGGGTGTGTGTGTCCTAGCTTAATGATACTCATAATTCATCTTTAAAAAACAGCATGATGAGTGATGGCAATTTAACAAGCTACAGTACATGCACATTATATTTAAAGGATGGTTTTGGAATAAATTCATTACATGATTTAGCTTCAGGCACATGCAGCAGCAGACAGAGAGCAAGCTTTTCAGGAAATCAGCTATGCACACCAACACACACACAAACACATACATGCATGGACTAAAACAGATGCCAACTGCCTGAGGCAGTTTATTGTTTTATTATATTTTGATCTTTCAGGATCGATGAAAATCTAATGAAGTGCTTGTTAGTGAATTAGGACCTTGATGAGAAAAAAATGCTCAGAGCCTGAAATAACTGTGTAAGGAAGATAATCCACAACGGACCACTGAAACAGGATCCATCTGTGTGGATGTAGCTCTCATCTCCTCATTAGGTGCAGGGTGTTATGACTGGTTTGTGATGAGAGCTGTGGCTTGAGCAAGTCATGCTGGGAGAGGATGGTGCAGTGCAGTGGCCACTGAAGCTCACATTTTGAAATCCCTGGGAGGCCTTTTAAATTAAAGGAAGGATCTAGGTGACGCATCTTAACACGATGAGGGGGAAATTCTCAAATACTGTTGAAAATGCAAGTCACTGCAAAGTACAGTCATTAAAGAGATAAGCCAAAGTCCAGATCTCCCGCCCTTAAAAAGGGTTATCCTGTTTCACAGAGTAATTGCAGAGGCGGAGGACTGTAGTATAATATATGGGCAGAGCAGACTACAGTAGGAGAAAAAAAGAGTCAGTCTGTTGTTGTCAGGGTGACCTTTAGTTTGAAACACCTCGATGACACCAGAGAGAGCAGCTCAGCCTCTGAGCTACGGGTCTGTCTGGAGTACAGGGAGCAGCAATGATAACCTTTCCATAACATTTTTTTTTCAATACAGTGCTCCACTGTTGTAAAGAAGATATTGAAGGTTTATTGTCGACGTGGTCATTTTACTGACAACATTACTGGTTAAGTTGGATCTTAAAAGGTTCCATTACTCACTAACTAACAAGGAAAGGGAAAATAAACCTAATTCTCATTCTCAGGTTATGTTTCCTCATGCTCAGGACTATTTGGGACATTTCTTCCCATATTGAGATAATTGCGTTTTCTCTCTTTGCCTTTTCTTAGCTGCCTTTATCTGCATTATTTGTGGCTGTGTTACATCCTGGGTATTTTACATCTGTTCCTGTGCAAAAGGCAAATTAGGAATGTGACTGACTTGATTTTGTGTTGCTATGTATGCAACCCCTATTCTATGAACCACTGCTTAAAACTACACTGTTACAGTGAGATATCTTGCAGATTATTGTTGGAAGTCATAACTTACTAGGTGCATTAAGGAACTTGACAGGAATAACATAACAGTGCCATCTAGTGGTACAATAACAGAAGACAGATGTACACATTTGGGCTTATCCAGCTTTATTCCATATTACTAAATCAGCACTTTGAGTGACATTAATAAGAGCTGAGATATAACGTGAAAGAATCACTCACTGAACACACAGATAAAGCTGTAGTCATGATAAATCATCTATCTGGCAGCACCTTGTAGTGCAGTAAATGACAGCCTGGTCTAACAGTTATAGCGCAAGGAAAAGTTTAGAGTTTCCTGCTGACTGACAGGCCCTGAGGCTGTGTGTGCAGCCCCTGTGAAGCACAAATGTTTTATGTTTAAAAATATAGAATGTAAAAATCTTTAAACAGGTCATACACATGATCTGGAAGAAAAATCTAGTCCTATGTTTGATTAATTCAGATGTAAGAATCTGTTATTTAGAGAATATATGTACAGAAGGAAGGAAGAGGAAAGGGACACTGACAATATTTAAGGACAACAGATGGACAGAGCAGCAGGGGTCAAGGATGCGACGGCACCCAGGGGAGAGAGTATGGAGAATTCTTCACAGGATGGCCTTGTTGGCCTCAATCAGTGAGACTAGCAAGACACAATGGTTTATGGGTATATCAGATGAGTGAATGTGAATAGTGGAGTGTGTGTGTGTGAGTGTGTGTGTGTTGTGATTAGGAGAGAGGAGCATAAGTTGAACTAGGCATGATAGCTCAAGAATGAGAGGTCCTAGAAGAGCACTCTCAATTTTATATATCATGTACAGTGAACACTCATGCTGACCATTTTCTAAATTATATGATATCAGTTTTAAAATTGATTTCCCACATTCCAGGCAGCCCTTGGTTTCATTTCACTGTGGTAAAAAAAAATCAGTTTCCGGAAACTTGAGATGAGCAGTCGGTTGTAATTTCATTGTCAGAGTAACTGTATATCATTATCATGCCAAAATGCAACTTACTGCTAGAAGTACTTGTAGCCTTGTAATGCATGAAACAATCAGACTCACAATGTGCATATTAGGTTATTGATTGGTTTCAACCCTCAGTGTCCTTGAAAAGCACAACCACAGGGAGTTTTTACAAAACTCCCCCTGCTCATAACTAGAATACCACATGAAGTGAGGTAACCTTGATAAAAAAAACAATAAGCTCACATGAGAGCTGGTTAAGATTTTTCTACCCCATACATTTCTATGGAAAGCAATTCCTGGATGATAAATAATAAACCAAAAAGCCTAGTTTATACTTAATAATTAACATGGAGCCTGAGCGAAGCTGGATTTATCAGGCAACAACAATATTTGACAATTTATGAAATTATAAAAGCAATGGTGCTCTACACCACTTCTCAGTACTTTCTGATTTTCCCAGATTGTCAAGCAAAGGCTGGTAATTTCTATATGTTTCACTAGGCACTGAAGATCCTGAAAAACAATGCTTAAACAGCAGAAAACAATGCAGTTGTTTGAGACAGTCCTGCCAACCTATCAACCATAACTGAGATGTTCATCATCCAACCTAGAGATGAGCTCCACCTGACTTGATTTCTGTCTATCCTGCTCCGCTTCCTCACTGCCTGCATTCTCTCCAGGCCCTTCTGCCTCACCCCAATGTGTACAGGAAGCACCGCTTCAAGAGAGCCTAGTCTTCTGATGATCAGAGAGGAAAAACACAATGCCTTCAGTGTGCTAGAAAGGAGCTCAACTCATAAAATACACACTCACACACACACACACGAAGGGAGAGAAATAGAATGGAACATGCTTTTACTATTAAGGCTGTTTTTTTCTTTCCATATGACTTTCCCAGGAAAATCCCCCTCGTCAGGGTAGGTCCTATGCAGACAGACAGCAGACTGGAGAAGAGGCACAGATAGACAGACTATAGAGGGCTGTGTCTCATCTGTAGACACAAGGACTTTCAGGGTGTGAAAGACTTTTCTCTGCTCTCTTTATCAGATTGCCGTGCTATTGCAGATTATCTTTTCCATTTTTAGTACAGCCACAAAGAGTCCATCAACAATCCTCAATGAGCACTCCCCCTCTCATAAGTCTATTTGTATTCCAGTGCAGCATCTGGCTTACATACAACCTGATCTATCTACACAACCATAATAAGATTAATTTAGCCTCAGTGGTAATGCTTAACCTCTAACATATTCTAACATTATCCTTTTTACTGGGTGACATAGAGCAATTCTGTTCAATTCAAGAAGGCTTCATACAATTTATGAAAACTAGGTCACTTCCACCTTCTGTGTTTGTGTATGTGTGAGAGTGTGTGTCAGCCAGACCCCACAACAGGCCAAGAGACCTCCAGTATAAACACACTGTGCAGGAAGGACTGCTACTCTGAACAGAAACATCCTAATAGCAAACAAAATTGAATGTTACACTAGTGCTATCGTTGCTGTCACACAGCTCATTTCCTAGCGCTGCCACATAGCATAGTCAAAACTTGACTGTTTGGTTACAGGCGCCAAAGAACTAGTTTGTTTGTTGCAACAAGTGTTTCAAACACTACTGTTACAATACTGTACAATGTTATTTTTCTTTGTGCTATACAGATTATTCATCTACACTAATACTGATCAAATATCATTTCTGGTAAAACCAATGGATCATCTCACTGGGGTTTATAAATTATATATCAAATAAATATTTACTTACATTTTTTTAAAAACTCCTTCAATTATACATTCAGATATGTGAGAAATCACCCATTGAAATGATCATAACTCATGCCTACACTTGATCCATAATGAATGAAATGCCACAAGAAGAATTTACTCATATCTAGGCGTCGCAAGCGAAAAGGGTTTGGTATCACTGTCTCAAAGGCTGTTCCCAACTTAAGGGAACTGGGCGCGGTGAAACGTTATAATGCTTTCTTCAATAATAATAGGTGATAAAAAGTGTTCTATGACTGCATACTGACGTAGCAGCAATTTTATGACACAACTCAAATCACACCTCTCACAGCAGAGTGTCGGAGAATACTGAAGAACCTGTTAAACAGGAGAATCAGTGTAAGGCCAGTGTGAAGTTATTCACTGTGACTATAGGAAACAATACATCAACGCAAACTACTTTCTAATAACGCCCAGTGAAGTTTTCAATTCTGTGTCAAATCATCATTGTACTATAAATGTGTGGTTGCTGGGTCACACTTGGCCACAATACTTTCTGCACTGCAGGAAGGAGAGCAGTGCAGAAACAAATGGCCTAAAATGGTTTGTCAAAACAGGAGTCAATCATACCACTGCCCCCTTTTTCTGCACATGCATACACAGCACACACAGACGACTTAGCTGAAGTCTCTGCAACAGAAAGACGCACACATGACCACCATTAAGAAATCAGTGTGACACTCAGGCAGGTCGGGAAAGTGCCTGAAGCATCTGAGTGGCCCTTAAACTGAACCATGTCTCTCACACACACTTAAACAGAATGAGAAGGAGACATGAAGGAGCAGAGAAATACAAGAGATGTTTCAGGAATAAAGCAGTTAGGTTCAGTATTGGTGCTAAGGCCATGCAAAGTAATAACAAGCAATATCCTAGTAGGGCCTGACTGTGTGACTGTAGAGTTGATCAGCTACATCTCTGTGTCAAGTATCACAGTATGAATTTAGATTTGCCAATCAGCAACAAAAATTCACCAAAAATATGTTTGAGGTCATTTAGAAACTGTTGCAGCATCACTAAATTTGTACCTCTGACAAAACACAATGGAGTCAGAGTTTGCATGTCTATTAAAAAAAATTCAGTGTTTGTGGAAAAATGCTTATTTGTTTTCTTTCAGAGACACATAAAAATGTTTACATCATTTTCATGGAGATGAAAGCAGGATGTGATTCACCTTAGCTTAATATTACTAAACTAGCTTGCTTGGGTCTATCCACAGTGAAGGGCTCACTATTTCATCTGTACTATGTACAGAAATGCAACATGATCATTTGTTTTGGTTTTCGAGGACTTTTTTTGTTTTGCTTATTTATTAGAAAACAATTTGTGTTTCTGTGCAGCCAGATTTAGTTTCGCCACATGAGGTGGGTGAGCTGAGCACAGGTTTTGGACTTTGTCATCACATTTAATAATAAAAATGTTTACTTACACATAAGAGTTTATGATCAACCTCACTGTCACGACAACAGGGTGTGTGCACAGCCAGTGCCTCTGGTTGTTGTTCACCAAAGAAATTCAGAAGTTCCAGAAGTTTAAATGTGAAGCTCAGTTCCTTTGCTGAATTAATGAAGCCAATGCAGGAAAATAACCAATAGGCCAAATACAACCCAGAACAGCTAAAGGGAAAGTAGAGGAAGTAAAAAAAGAGCTTCTTACATTATCACTTTCATTATATATAAATGATTTTTTTTAAACTTTAGCGCTACTACAAGCTGGGCAAGACAGGGAGTTTTATTTTAATCAGAAAATCATATCACCTGCAAGACAGAGATTACTTCATTACTAATCCCATATTATCACCGATCAGTGAACTGTTAACATACATAACTTTGGACTTTGTGACCCATGGACAGTGTCTTTATCCACATGATTTAATAAATAGACTGACAAAGGGGCTAACTGTGCATACACATACAGAAAGACAACCAAGTGAAAGAAAGCAACAACTGGGGCATGTGAGCTCAAAGAAGTGGGAACAAGGGGAACTGGGCAGATAATATTCTCACCATCCTTCTCTCTCTTGTGCTCTATGTTTATCTATCACTGAGGGGAGATGTTTACATTGGCTTGGTTAAACACAGACAGGCCAATAGCTTTTGTTAATAATAAATAACCTAAACAGCCTGCCAGGACATTCATGCAGGAGAATCTAGCTGCTGCACGTGGATCACCATTGTCCTGCATCCTGTGGAGAAGACACATTTACTCACTTAACATTACAGAGAGTAAAGACTGAGAGCGAAGTCTGTGGATTGAAGTGCGATTCAGACTGAGAGGCAAGCTATATATCCGCCCGCAGTTTATTTGGTTGTGGATTATTTTTATAGACTCTCCAATGATTTGATGTAGGCATTGCACAACCCTTTTGACCTTCCCATCATAAACATTAAAATAAGCATTAGAGAGTGCACATGCTGGTTGGATTCCCATGTGGAAGGAATAGAGTTGAAGGAGCTTCAGACAAAAAAAAAAAAAAAAAAAAAAAAATTAGATGTGTATTTCATCTTATGTCAGCTGCAGTGAACAGTACAGCTGCGTGTGTGTGTGCTGGGGAGGTGGATTTGAGGCAGGCAGGGGGATGAGGGGGCAGAGATTGATCTGGGACAGTGTGGGAGAGACAGAGGGAAATGCAAAAAAAGGAGCAAGGCCTTGGGAATGAATATGTGTGGGAGAGAAACGATACACTGCTGGACAGCCGGAAAAAGAAAGTCAGCCAGGGGGACGGCAGATCGATTCTTCCCCTGAGTCTCACAACAAACACACGTTTTTTTCCCTTCTCTGCATAGCTCACCTCTGCTCCAGCCTGATATCGTCCCATCAGCACTTCATCTCTATCACCCTGTCTCTCTTTTACCCTCCCCCTTCTTTGTCTGCATGCTGGTAGCACTTTATTCTGTGGCCTCTGTGAAAGATCTTAAATTTTGCTGAGTTTGGTTCTGACACTAACTCTTTGTAGTTAGTTGATAGGAATATATTAAGTCAAATGACCCCTGATCTGATTAAGAATGGCCTGGACACCACGAACAATGAATAGTAAATTTCTAAATGTTCTAATTCTAATATTCTATATTTTTATTTACTACATCAACTGTTCATTTATCACCATGACCAGATACAGTTCATGTGGTGTGCTGGAGAAATTATGAGAAGCATCTTGTGATCAAAAATATCTCTGTAGGTAGAGAGGAGGAAACCACACACTGACACCCACAGACACACACTCCCAGGCACACAAACAGACAAACACTTTCAGCACATCTCTAATCTTATGAACACACACACACACACACACACACACACACACACACACTCTCTCTCTCCATTCAAATCACATTCCACACAGAGACACTGTAGAAGTTGAGACACAAACACACATATATCACAGTGAATGACTCCACTTAAAATATCATCTGAACTAGCATCATCCTTGTAGTTAGTCCTTAATTTCGAGTCAAATAATAAACAAATAGGACCGAGGGGGGCTGCGACAGACTGGAGCATTGGTGAGCTCAGACCTCCTTCTCTCAGGGTTTGGCACCGCTTTGCTCCTATTCTTGCCGTGTCAGCTCAAGCTTCCCAATAGACCATTAATGCTCCTCTAAGAGTGTCTGTGAGGCTGCCAGACGAGCAAAACAACTCTTTACGTTGTTTTGAAGTTGATGCGGGCCTGCAGCTGCCCTGTTGACAGCTGGCAAAAGTATGTTGGAATTCAAATCCTGTGCGCAAAACAAGCCGTAGCTATTTGGAAACAACCACAGAAAGTTTTAAAAGAAGACAGAGAGGGACGTCCACATATCTTTATCAGGGAGAGACACTCACCAGTAGCCGAAACTCCTTGCATCTTGCACAAAGTTCTTATCCGGTCTTTCTCAGCCGAACCCGTCTTTTTCGCTTAGAAACTAGTTACAGCAGTGGCTCCAGAGCACAGTGGACTAAACACGGATGAGCGGTTCCGCTTCAGAGCCCCTTTTCCAGGTCGCCGAAGAAACAAACCATACACTAAGGACACTTCATTGTTTCCTAACGGACGCAAGAAATTTTGTCCAGTTGTTTTTTGTGTAGAATAAGAGCAGCGTAGTCCTCCATGCAGTCCTTTCTCCTCCCTCTCCAGACACAGAAGTCTCTCCTCTGTGCTGCAAAAAAAAAAAAAAAAAAAAAGAAAGAAAGAAAATGCGCGTTCTCGCCAGTGCGAGGCGCGAGCACCACAACCCCATTCATTGAGTGTAAACGCAAAGAGTGATAGATTTGTTTTGGAAAGAAATATACAGCTGGGTTCATTTTAGTCCTTAATTCCTCTCGACTTTACAGAAGTTGTTACAACTTAAACAGCTCACTTTGTTTTCTTTTATCTATCATTTACTTATCTGGTCAAATTGTACTTTTGTCTGTCTGAGCCTGATATACCCAGGGGCACAAAGGCATGGGTTGTCACGTGAAGTCATGAAGAGGCCTATTTCAAGAGATAGCTGTACTTTTTCTAAGGTCCACAGATGCCTATTAGTGGCAAACACTAACTGGCACTGCGTTTCCAAATCACTGGCCAGGCCTTCTCCTGATCTTTTTAATCGATTACCTCTGTGAACCACTGGCCAGAATAAAGAGGGGCCGACAGTCTAGTCAGGCTATTCTCCTTTTGTGCTTTATGTGTCTGCTCCACTACAGTTCAGTTTAGACAGCAGTGGTTACTCTTCTGGGTATGATTGTACACAAAACCATTTAAATGAATCAAAACCGTGCACTCTTAAACATTAAACCAGTGATCTTAACACTTTTGACTTGTGTTCCCTTACATAGAAGCAGCGTCTGGGCTCTGTGTCATCTCTCAGAGGTCCAGGGTTTGTTTGCATTTCCACTAAATGCTGATTTTACCCCTAAATGTCTTCGCTGCAGAGATAAAAAGATGATAAAAAGATTATTTTATCAGACAAATATGAGAGAATTTCATTTTCCTAACTAATTAGCTCATGACGTCTAGCTGCATCTGGTGGGCTTTAGGAGGGCCACAATCCCTACAATGGTAACCACTGACATAAGCTACCAAACGTTGATAAATTAGTTAAAACTAGCTCCACTTAAACTAGCTACAAACTGTAAAATGCTACTTGTGACGCTGCTGTATAATTAACACTTTATTCAATCCAGCCAGTCTTCAGCGGGTCGACTGTGTGACCTTTCTCTGTGTCTGTGCCCTCGTCTTTTTTTGAAACTTGTGTCGACTCAGCTACGCATCATTAAGCCCTTTTGTGGCGAGTGCTGTTGCTGCATTCTTTTCATCTGCCTCAGATTAACACAGACAACAGCAGGGTTACTAATGAAATGTGTCCTTGTCTGGCAGCTTGCCAGGAAGAAGGCCGCTACGCTGACCTGCACTCAACTCATCCTACATTTATACCTGCACTCAACTCATCCTACATTTATACCTGCACTCAACTCATCCTACATTTATACCTGCACTCTCATCCCTTCATTTTTACAAAACTCGGCTTCCATTTTGCAGACCCCCATAAAATAAAAAATATTTTACTTTAACCTTTTACGGCCTTGCCGTAGAGAATAATTCTGAATATGTCAGTGCAGAGTCTGAAAGGCCGAGTGTTTTGTAGATGACTGAGCTCATGTTTTAAATAGACCAGAGGCACGGTGCCCTTGTTTGCGCCTCCAAGCGCATGGAGCTGCCTGTCAGCCTGTTTAGAGCATGCTGGTCCACAGAAAGCAGAACACCAAACAGCCCCCTGGGATACATCCTCTCCTCCGCTTCCCTGGGGCTCCTCCACTTATAAGAGAGCACACCAGAGTGAACAACAGCATTCAAACAGCAGGATGAAGATGGGGGGAAGGCAGTTAAAGGAAAATAAGGAAAATGAGAGACAGAGGGAGCTGAATTGGGACTAACAAAGAAAGAAGATTGAGTGGCTTATCAACAGCCAAGCTGAAGGATAGGTGTGAACATTGACACAGATAAGTGTGAGATGAGCTACCTAGAGCTTTTTACACTCATCTGATACCACGGTCCTCCAATTATACGTCTAATCACACTTTAGACTGGGGTGCCAGTCTTTACTGGTTCACTCTTTTTCAGGTGCAAATGAAAGCCCCATACCGAGCAAATCAACACTTTATTTGTTACTTGACACAAACGATACCATGGTAACCTGCAAATCTGAGACCACGCCAACAGTTATTGGAGATTACGATACAGATCTATCAGTCACACTAAGGACGACGCATCTCGTGTCCTGCGACAGGACAAAGGAATGTTTTTAATCATCACCAGGCGGAGCTCAAACTTAACACAGATCATAAATTAGCTAACATCCTCAGAGGTATTATTTCTGCTCTGGCAGAGCTATTCAGAAATGTGTGTGTATGTGTAGCAAATCCATGTGAGGCATGGGTGTTGTTGATGATTTGTGCTGCTCATTCAGACCACCTGATCACATCTCCTTCAGGCTCCACATGGATTTATCACATGACAGCACTGGTTGATGCGCATAAAGAAGACTCTTTGTAAGTGCAAACACACGCGCACACACAGAAATGCTGTCTCGTTTTCAAGGCCAATGCTAGATGTGTGTGTGGGTGTCTGACTTTTAGGGACTTGAAGATGTCAGCAGCTACAGTATAGTGACCCCAAGTGGTGACTTTTTATAGTGAATTGCTGACATTAGCATCTGATTTAAAACAGCTGCTCTGCTGCATGAACCACCCCCCCTCGATCCAGAATATAATCACACCACCTGCATATTAATAGAGCGGGACCGATGCCATGGAATGAATCCTACTGACCCATATTTCCTGTGCCAGTCGAGCCATGGGTGGGGAGGATATAAGAGGCGACTAGTGCCAACAAAGGCTCCAATGTTGCTACAGTGATGTCACTGGCTGTCAGTGAGTTAACCTCTTCCTCTGGCTCTGATTACTCTGACATTCAAGTTCAATTAGTGGGGCATATGGTAAATGGCAGCAACTGTTCACCACTGTACTAAATCACAATGGTGGATGGACAAGGTCATTTATCCAATTAATGTCTGGTAAAATGTTTTCTCATTACAGTTAATAAAATGCTACTTTATGAGAGCACATTTTAAAATCAGTAGTTATAAAGTCACAGATGCCCTCCACTGACTTCAACCAAAAACTTTATTTGTCATGAGGAGTCTTGTGTGAATCTGGCAAAAGCTTTCCAAAGTCACCCTGATCTCCATAATGTAACCTTATTGAGTTGAGGAGTGTAGGACGCAGCAGCTGTGGAGAGTGGCCCAGTCTTTTCACTCTTTTATGGAAATGCATTTCTCTATTGACTGAGTAATATTTCAAGAACTATGTTAAATACCTTTGGAAAGGTCTAAACAAGTACCATTTTTAAAGCTCGGTTAAGATGACACGTTTGCTTTGAAGTGCATCTCTCAGGACAGGAAATCTCTGGTAAATTGGACAGGGATCATTTGTTAGAGCCCAAGCCAGGATGACACTTGCCCTTTTATGGGTAAGGAGCTGTGGTAGAGTAGTGTGTATAGTCGTCAGCACAGTTTTATTTCTATGTGTAAGTCTGTGGTTCTCAACGTGGAGTACATGTACACGTATGAGGGTAGTTCTGCAGTTTTCAGGAAGTGTGAAAAGATTCTTTTTGACAGTTTCCAGTGCTCTAAAGCTACATTAAAACGCCTGCACTTCACACCATATGCTGGATTGAAAGCGTGTGAAAAGTAGTTGCCAAGTGAGGTGAGGAGAGAATTAAAATTAGCTATGAATAATGGATAACTTGAAGTAGTCTAATGCAGGTCATTTCAGCAGTTAATATTTGTCATTGCAGCAGTATATTCTAATAATTTCCATCCTTTGTCATAGAAAGCAAACCTGTTGCTCCAAGTTGTTCAGTTCAATGTCTAGTTGAATAATGGACAAACTCAGAGCACTTGTAAAACATTCATTTTCAAATTTGATACGCCGTATGAATCCATTTAGATCTATTGTCAATATGAATTTACGTGTCATTTTTTAAAGAGTCCAGCAACACGTACCCTGTTTTTTAAATCACAGAATAGAAAATCACTGTAAGATTAATTGGGCAGAGCGCAGGCCTCCAGAGCCTGGACAGGAAGTGCAGGGTGTACCAAAGGTCAACAGAAATTGGCTCAGATCAGTGCATGGGCGTATCTCCAGAAAGCAGGGAGAGGGGAGGAAAGGAAAAGAAATGAGGCAGAGGAGGGAGAAGGAGGAGTGAGATTTAAGCGAGACAGCAGAGAAAACACAGAGAGAGAGACGGTTCGGAGGGGGGAGAAGGGGAGAAGGTGGTGGAAGTGTTTTTGTGCATTGTGTGAAATGTGATCATGTCCTGGAGCTGCTCAGACAGCTGGGAAGTTCCCCTGCCCCTGGCTTCCAGCTGGGAACACTCTGAAGAGACACTGGGGCTGCAGACCCTACACTTCCTCGGTTAACCCTTTACCTACTGCTGCACATAAAGCTATAAATAACAACACCCAAACACCTTGAACTTAAGTCACATTTATTGATTTTAGCCAGTATGACTACCTTTACACAGACATACCGCCCCTCTACTAGAAAACAAACAAAACACTTATTAGTTCAGCAGTAATACATCAGACTTAACTCTTGTGTCCCCCGCCCCCCTATTCTTTAACGCCCTGATGAAGTTTACATGTTTGTTTTCAATTCTGTGTAAAGGTTCCATTACTGAGAAACATGCATATGACATTTAGCTTTAATCAATATGCCACTAATCATAATGCACATTATTGATAAGAATACAGTACTGCATGACAATTCAAATAAATACCAACATACAGGTGAAACCGTTATTTCATATAAAGATATCAAACTCTTTTTATGGATCAATACTGAAACACAATATGACAATATAAAGTTTGCACAGCTAATTTCATTATCACAATGCTATTGCTTCCAGCAAACAGAAAACTTCTTTTAATGTAAAACAGTATCTGAATTGCACTTTATTTTTTAGCTTCTTGTCCATATTGGTAACTTTAGCGCCTCAACAAACAAGCATTGGCTATAATGGCACTATTCAAGCTTGTTGATGCTTATTTTGTTTTCTGTTTCCTGAAAACATAATGCTCAAAGTTGATGTAAAAAAAGATTTAATAATAAAAAAAGAACAAACAAAACTCAAATCGGACAAAAAGAAAGACAAATGCGCTCTCTGCACATTTTAACAATACTATTGATCACATTACCTTCACCAAACAAAGCTAGAGATACGTAGATGTTTCCAATAGTACACCGATCTACCCCAACATATTATAGATGCTTGGAGCATTTTGTTCAATAACAGGAGGCCAAAGGGATTTCTTTTGGTTCCCAAAGTTTGATTATAAAAAAACAACCTTATCTTAATACCCCTGAATTCATTGAGTGGATCACTGACCTACAGAATTCAATACAATTTCAGTTTTATTGAGCTAATTTTAAAACTATCATCTCACCCATGCGGAAGGGGGCATTCCCTTTGCACTTATTGCTGCTCACAGTCATTTTGAACCCAAAGTCCTCACCTATAAAAACATAAAACAAAAAACACTAGTCTAAGATTCTCCCTTGAAACAATGAAAGGCACTACTGGTCAGAAACGAAGAACTAAACAAACCAAAAACGAAACCCCAGTGCTCGCGCAGAGAGCCATGGTCCGAACTACACATTTCTCAGTGACAGCTTGTCCTCTTGTCAAGTCTCGATTCTTTTCAACCTAAACAGTGTACCAAGATTTGGCACGATAAACGAAGAGAGAATGAAACAATTCCAATTTGGAATTTAATCGTCGCACTTGCAGAGAATTCTGGAAGTCAGTGATCGCATTTCAGTGGAACGCCCTCGGTAAGAAGCTAGGAAAAACACATCATATCGCTCAAATTTTTCCCAAAACACAACTTACCTATTCGTGTCAGAGCGTTGTCAAGTTTCATTTTGTTATTTTGAACTATTCCTAGGAATAATAAATACATGAAAAAACCCCAGAATTTGATCACCCTGGATTTTTTGTATAGAACATGGCAGTAGAACAAACATAAAAGAAACCCAAAAGCATAACATATGATGCAAATGTAACATAACAAGTTAAAAATGATTATTTAATGAATAAAACCTTGAGAATAAATTCATAATAGTAGGTCTGTGGTTTGTGGAGGTGTTACCACAGTAAAAAATCTTGTTAAAATTGGACGATTCAGGAGAATGTATAATCCTATAGTCCTATAACCTACTCACAAACCATAGCACTACCATGTATTCCTATAGGTTAAAAATAATGTTAAAATCCTATATAATAAAAGTGCACAGATTAAGAAATAAACTAAAACAAACAAATAAAACATAAAACCAGACAAAAGAGGTTGATTTACACTGAGAAACAACCCCGTGTCCCCTGGCTTCTCATTGGAGGGTTAGATAAGCCAATCATAAACTCTAGTCAGAATTTCAGGTCATTGAACTTGGAGAAATTGGCTTCCAGCAGCAGTTTGTTATATGTCATATTTTTTTTTGTTTTCGAAAAGGAAGGACAGTCGATTTAGCATTTTCACTTATGTTTTGTTGTGGTGGCTTTTTTTTTTTTTGTCCTCAAGTCCAAATAGCTTAGGGCGCTAACTCTTTTCGGCGAACTCAATCAGCTGTGAGAATGGACCTTGTGTTGGCACTTCGTCACCCGTGCAGAGCTACTGTAATTTACTGCAAAATGGAGAAACACACACCGTTAGCATTATTGATCAATTTAGAGCGACTGTTCACACGGTTGAGTCCACACAGACAAGAAAATAGACGGCGGCAGTAGTTAGTCAAAGCAACAGAAGCCAATGTTAGGACTCTGAGGCAGCTGATGTTATATTATGAGCTTTTCTGTCATATCAGCAATGTCAGTATGTTTCTGAGGGGCTGATGTGAAAGCACATTCACCACAGCTTATCCTGCAGGTGCAGTTAGGAAGCCAATGACTCACAAGTACCATGACTTTTCATTCAGAGGACAGAGTTGAAGCCGCATCCCACCACCCAGGTCAAAGGAGATGGGTCTTTCTCAAATGCCATGCAAGTTAATGACAATGGGTTATGGTTTTTGACACGCAGGCTTAGTAGAAATGAGAAAGTTGATGCATCATCATGGGTATAAAAAAACTTAAACGTGAAGTGGGAGGAGCCTGCAAGCAGAGGTAGGAGGAGCTTTTTAGGTGCCACATTGTTCCGACACCATATAAGCCAGACATTGATTTCAAACTAGATGGAGCGAAGTGGGAGTTTATCAATCTAGGGAGGGAGTTCTGGTCACAATCATAACCGGAGGTCTATTTCCTGCTCAGTCAATCCACAGAGCCTGAATGAGGGGAAGAATTGGGGCCCAAATAATTTGAATCAATGTCCTGTGGTTGACTGAGCAACCAGTCTTCTGTTTTCCTTTATTTTCCTCCAAAAGTGACCAGGAGTTTCTCTCTCGGGAAACCCGTGGACTAATTTCTCCACAGTATCAGAGTCAGCTCTCAGCCAGACATCTGGCTTCTTTCGCCATCATGTCTAGCTGTCTTATCTCTCTCAGGAGCTGGTTTGCAACATGATTAGTTTGCTCCCCTCTACTCCAAAAAACTTTTCTCTGTCAGCGCAACAGATAGAAACAGAATATATCGCACTTGTAAGAAAAGTGAATCTCAAAACTAAGAGTGATCAACCTCTACAGAGGGTTTTTTTTCATTTCTGATAGCCTTGTCTCCAGCGCTGTGTGCTGTCACTTATGGATGCACATTCAAGCAGGGTTGACTGCTGATGTTCACTTAGTTTTGAAGGAATAAAAGAGCTCCCTCTATTAAAATTTTAGAGGAAGGAATACTGTAGCGGGATCCTGCAAGATTACAACCTGAACACGATCATATTAAGAATATAGAATATAATATATAGCTTAGTAGTAGAAAATGCATCATTTGAGACATCTTGCAGGATCTCTTCGCATCAACCCTGCTTTTAGCATTGTAAAGCTAAGGTGTCTATGATCCACAAGCAATACATGGATTTATTAAACACAAGCCCCACTTATATTTTTACTATTTGCGTAATGCTAGCTTGCAAGGGGTTAAAGCTATCGTGGATATTAAAACAGTACATCACTATGTCCTCACGCACCAAACACAGAAAAAGAAAGATGACCCTCCATTTGCAAAGCTAATAAACATAATACACACATGAGGGTCTTTCATTTCAACACCAGTATACACACAGGCAAAAATGCACATGTGAGAAAGTTACCTGAAAAAAATATTCAGAGGACAATTTACCCACAATTCCTCATTCTAGTTAAAGGGTGAGTGGTAATGCTGGGGGAGCAAGCTGCTGACAATCTACAAGACAGAAGGTTGGTAAGGTGAAAAGACACAGATGAGAGACACAAGGAAAAGAGATTTTAGCCACATTATCACACAGAACATAGTGGAGAGATGTGAGCGATATCTCAAAAATAGAGAAGGTAGAGAGAGGATGGTGGGAGAGAAGGAGAAGAACAGTATTAGATCAAGATGAGACACAAGGACAGGGCTTTACACAGATTATATGGGAAATGTTTGGGTTGACAGGCACTTTTGCCGAGCAGGTTGGTTGGTTTAGTTTCATTATTGTTTTAATTTATTATCCAGATGTTGGTGCCTTTTTGATTTGTGCTCTTATAGGATTTGATTCATTTCAAAAAAATCATCTTTGATCAAAACTATATTGTGTCTTTGTTCACAGTAATTACATGATTTTTAATAGAAGTAGGAACCTGAGGCACCGATGCTGAAGTGCACTTAATTTGGATGTAGAGATCGATTTGTCAAACTTTCTCTCTTATAATATGGCTCTGAAAGAATCCATCCCAGCATAATGGGTCACATGGACTAGATAGCCCTCCTGTTTCTCACCAGACATCAAATAACTCCTCTTGTTACAATGTAGAGCCCTGTAGTACATGAGTTTCTTTTGTGCCACACACACTAACAACAGAAAATTGGTTAAAAAGCTCATTAGCATTTTCATCTGCAAAGCCATGCAATTCTACTGAATTGGTGTGCTAGCATCACAGCTTTAAAATAATCCTGAAATAAACACCTGTGGTCACAGGTGCTCCTTTTCTGCCCAAACAATTCTATCACAAAACCATCAACCCACTTTTGAGTTTTTGAATTTCTTTGTGTAGAATCACACTGTTCTCCCCTAGCAAAAAAGCAGAGGGAGATTGCATATTTTAGTTTTAGTTCTTCTTGTAAACATTTAAGAATGACCTGATTGAACAGTGGGCTGCTGGATGCAGGTCAGTCCTGGGGGCACCAGGACAGAGAGGCAGGAAAGAGAAGGGAGCTTTTTTTTAAAGGAGCACCAATGCCGACAGAAGAGTCGAGGAGCAGGGGATGTCATATTTAGTCACAAGACTATTAGATTGACATCCTCTTTACAAGTCCCCACCTACACAATGTGTTACTGTTACCAGGCAATACACTCAGGGGGTCAGAACAAACAAGCACAGAAGCTGCCACCTTTAACATCATACGTACAGCACCACGACAGCGGAAAGAATAGACACTCCATAATATCCACAAAACCCCCAATATAACCGGGGCCCAGTAATCCACATGCCATATATGTCTACTACAGTCCAAACGTCTAGTGCACACTGTACATACATCTGCATTCCCCTAAGCGTTTACACTAGCACACACGAGCAGCCAGTTAGTCACACAGCAGTCCCTAGAGGAGCGCAGGCTGGCCAGGGAGTTAAGCGAGCGAGTGGGGCGCTTTAACACTAAGGAAGGGAGGGTCTGGCCCATAAGACACACACCCCCCCTCTGTACACAGCAGTCCCTTGCGGACTTCTCAGACGTCTCAGTCGCAGTAGATCTTGTACTTCTCGCTGCAAAAGACCACGGGGCCTCCCAGAATGCCACTGGGTACAGCATTGTTGTGCTCTGGTTGACCGGAGCCAGAGCAGGTGAGACTCTGACTTACATGTGGGTTGGTGGTGGTGCTGGTGTTGGCCTTGGTGCGGGTCTTGGACCGGTTGGCATTGCCTCCACGACGGGTCTGCTCGTGGTCAAACTCCAGGTCTTCCAGGCGCTGTGTAAGGGCCAGCTTCTGCTGTATTGCCATCCGTAGCAGCGAGTTGAGGGTCTTTTTCTCATCCTCCGCTGCAGCCAGCTGTCTCTGCATCTCATCCAGCTGGGTGACATATTCATCACAACTACAAGAGAGACAGGGAGAGAAATGTACATATCTGTTCACTGGAACTGGAATTTGATATATACTACTAGTAATTCCTGTGTCAAACCACCAGGAGGCGCTGGTACTTCCAATAAATAACACCAAATAGTAACGTTTTAATCAGTGGAGAAAATGTCAATGTTCTGTTATATTTGCATTAAGGCTACTACAAAACTAAACTATCAGTTACCTGAGATACATGTTTAAGATACATGAACACTTGCAAGTGAAGCACTTTGATAATTTTCCCTGGTTACACACTGTTTTGCAACCACCAGATGGAACCATTGAGCCACAGAGTACAGGCCTCACAAATCCTGCAGAGCTACTGCAGTATTAACGTCCATCAGCCATTTCAGCCTCCGTCATCAAACAAAATAACTCGTAAAGTCATCTTTTAAGCCATAATGTCTATCTTAAGACAAATACGATGCAGAAAACTTACTACCCCTCCTACAGACATTGCCTCAGCAGCTCACTGGATTTAGAAAACTCGCTGTAATTTAAAATGTTATATATATGTTTGAATCCACCTTACAGCTCTGGTTTGTTTTTTCCTGTTGAGTGTGTGTTCACAGATGCAAACACAGAAATAGTATAGTAGTAGTTGAGTATACAGCAGACATGAAAGGTAACAACATTAATGTAAGACTGAGAAGATTCTGCAGAACTGTAGCTAGTCACATACAATCGCCACTTTTCCAGTTGGAGTGAGAATGTATCACTTTTGTCCATCTCCCATCTCTGTGTGAAATAGCACATGATATGAAGTCAGTCTACCAACTGCTCCACATAACTGCACTGCGGCATTATCAGCTGTCTCTCTATGCCTGTGTGTGTGTGTGTGTGTGTGTGTGTGTGTGTGTGTGTGTGTGTGT
>OMLM01014175.1:0-24875 GCA_900302695.1 Helostoma temminkii | reverse complement strand
TGGACAGGGATAAAACTAGGTCACAAAAAGGTATGTGGAGGTGGTGATGCTGGTAGGGTTTGTAATACCATTCTCAATCCGCTGCTATACGCATATTCATTTTCATGTTATTCTGCTCCTGCCCTTCAAGTCACATTCGAGTGCTATCTTTATCTCTTTTTGTTAATTCATTGCTTCATTACTTTTATCAGTACTGGTCTACCTGCATTGGTCCCTTTCTCTCTTCTTATCTTGCTCATCCCTTCTTTATATTGCTGACAAAGCAATTTTACTGACATTCTTTAGTAATGACTGACACACCTTTATAAAGGGAGTGGTTGGTTATACAGGTAACCAATCTGACACAATTTAAGTGGCAGGTAGCCTCACCCTACTCCTTTCATCTTCCTGCTTTAAAGTATTTATATATTTGGGAACACTCCACCCTGTAGTTGTAGTCCACAAAGTATTTGAAAAGCCACATGCTGACATTAGTCAGTTAGTTATGTTATGGTATTCATGTATGCAAGCTATAACTGTCACTTTCCCTGTAGACATGTGGGATGGATCTGTTGCAGTTGATCGGTCTGTGACTTCCCCTGTTGAACTGTGAAAACAAGTTTCCAACTCTATTTTGTCTATAGAGCATAAATATCTGCCATCAATATGAGATCATTTTGCTCACCCATATGATAGCTGGGATAGGCGCGAACCATAGGGGACGCGGTTATTTTGTGATTACAGAAGTATGGCCACCCATTTTCAAAAATTTACTCAAACAAGGTAAACTGGATGAGAAACTAGCAAAACTGTCTCATATTTCTGTTTTAATAAATATAAGCCTTGAAGGCAGAACCTGGGACCCAAAACACAGGGGACTGCGTATGTTTTTGCTGCGTGTGGTGTTGCACGTGGTTGTGCACCATGTGAACTCCGGCCTTGCCAGAACACCATACAAACATGAACGACACCCTCCCCTCTTGTGTATGCAGTTTGATTCCCAGTGGGACACACACCCAGACAATAGGGATCAGTGCGGCTTCATTAAACCCAGTATGAGATGGGGAGACAATCCAGGAGCAGGGGGGTGGTATGTCTTCAGATGGTTCAGCTTCTATTACATGGGGGGGTGAGAGGAAGGGCATTTTTCCCGGGAAAAAAACAGAGGAGTCTATTCTAGGGACTGGGGGGATACAATAGAAGCCTTTTTGGCCTGCAGATGGGCTGTGGTGGAACAATGGCTGACGGGGGCCTGGAGGCTGCTGCTGGCCTTTTGAGGATGAAAAGTTTTCATATTCACTTTGACAAACAGAGACTTGATCTGCATTTTGCAGTGCTGATTTACTGTTGTCAATGACATTTATGGCTGCATAAGGAAATCCCAACTATTGCACCATTCATGTGGACATGATTCAAAATCAATAATCCCATCACAGCAGACACATGCACAACCTGCTCTGTTGGGGTCTTGTCTCAATCTTGATTGGTCATGGTGGGGTAGATATCACAAGAAGAGCAGGGAGGAGGAGGTGGCAAGAACAGAAATGAACAAACAATGATGGACTGAAAACAGAACAGCAGGATGGTTGGAGCGTACATTTGTTGATAACACGCAACATGAAATTATGATTTGACTGTGAATCAGTATATGAGCAAGAGCTGGGAGCATGTTGAGGCATGTCTAAGGAATGTTAGAGGCGGTAGCTTACTGTTAACATGACACCAGAGGCTGCAGCTGCAGGAGCACATACACACACACTTGAGAACTCTGCATCGCTCTCATGAAATTCTCACAGTATGTGATAAGCTTGGAAAATCTCAAGTAGCTCTAATCTGTAAGAGAGCTTCTAACTGTGGGATAAGATCACACCAAGTCTCACACAAATACCTACACATTCTTTATTTTCCACTCCTCTTCCCCTTTGTCAAAGACTACACGTTTGTGAGTTTTACACATCTCAGAAATCCACCTTTACAGACTTTCGAAGAGGAAAGAAAAGACTGTCAAATTAGGCTCCTGTAGGGGGCTTTAACTGAAAGCCTGCCTCCTTCCTCTCTTTCTTTTCCAGATGACTATAGAACCAAGTCTTGGTTGGTGTTGGAAAGGATGGAAGGGGGTATGTTGGCATACAAAGGGAGGAGTGTGGGAAACTTCTCTCAGGCGAGTCCCCCTGCCTCTCAAAGAGTCCCCTGACCTAGCTCTGTCCATATAGCACATCATTTACATACCAATACATGAATCCCATAAACAGTCTGAATGTTAAAACAAGCAACAACAGCACTGATACAGGCAGTAAACAAAGAAGCTTCTACAACACAAGACACTTCCTCTGCGTCTTCACAGCCAATATGAAACCACACTGCTGGATATTAACAAGTGATACAATTAGTGGCCCCTAATGGTAAAAATAATGTAATTAGTATGAGAAAGACCTAGTTATTTATTAGTTATGGCTGCTTTTGCATCCATACAGTTTAGTATTATACTTACATCCTCTAACCATCTGGCTCTGCAGTGCGCCATGACATCAGGCTCATATTTGCCGAACAAGGAGTTTTCCTCCTGTTACTAAGTGATTAGATGCTGCAGGTATATGAAGTTACAGCCAGTGCACATCACTGATATGTATTGAATTACCGTATAGGATGAGGGGTGCTCAGCTGCCCACACATTCCTTTCAGTATTTGGAACCTTTGTTCAATAAAACTGTCCCCACTCTGCACCCTCCTCCTTTAAAACTCTCTTCCCTCTGCGCAGCTTGAGGTTCGCTATGGACTGCGGAGGAGTTTTAAATGCAGAAAGATAAACTTTCTCAGCATCTCGATGCAGCTATCTGGTCCAGAGCTGATATTTACACCAAGAAAGATTAAAAAAATATATAAAAAGGAAAAGCAAGTCAAAAAAGGGTGTTGTGAATTCACTTTTAAATCAGTAAAATCATATCTTAAAAACAAGTATCAATTCAAATGCATTACAGTACCTCCAATTTGAACATATGAAATTTCAAGATGAACACACACACAAACAAACAAACAAGCTGTGTATGAACACTTAATGGTGAGTGTAATCCAGACCAAATCGAGGTGGGATTATGCACAGAACCTTTGACCGGCTTCTTTTCAGAATCAGGAAAGATTAGTGAGTGTGTGAGCTCATCGAACACATAAAGCATTTGTATTTCTATGTTTCTATCTTTTTAGGGATATTCATTGACATTATACATTCACTAGCCCCTTACCACAAACTTGCCATTATAAATAAATGCTTAAATCCAAACACATGCCTACACATTTACTCTAACTCAAACCTAATGCCAAGATTAACCCTAAAACTATGTCTTAATCCTCAAACAGCCATTTGTATGTCAGAAAGTAAGGACACTCTAAAATGTCCTCACGTCACTGCATAAAATTCAAACTGGTCTTCATCCTACACCATGTGGCTAAACAACAAAGACACACATTTTGTGAAGCTAAAATGGCATCCCATAGAAATGCTTGGTTGTTAGACACAAGCTTTGCAAGGTAAGATGAGCGAAATATATTAAATATTTTCATGATATCTACTAAGCTGATGGAGACATGTTTCTTACCGTGTGGCAAACATAGCTCGAAGTGAAGAAAAGGTGGCAGCGTCTTCCTTCAGGGCTTTGAGCTCGTTCCTCAGTTTCATCATGGTCTCGGTCACCATGGCCTTTTCGTTCTCATACTTGCTCTTCAGATTGGCCAGAGCAACTTCAGCTGTCTGCGGGTGGACAATGAGGACAAACGGGTCAGAGCGGCTGGTGAGTGTCAGGACTTCACAGTGTTTCCTGCCCCAAAAGTCAGTTATGGACCATATGACCTAATTTTGACCTCAAATGTAGATAACTAGTAGTTTTGACCTCAAATGTAGATAACTAAGGTAGTCTTTGTTAGCTATTGTTTGTGATTTAAACATTCATAGGTGTGTGTTTAATGAGGGCTCATGTCTGTGCTCTAATGAGCAGCCACACATATTTTAAATAGGTACTAGAGCAAGTGTCTTTGGTTTTGGTTCTTTGTGAATTAGGGGACTGTTCTTCAGTCCTAAATATACAGATACTCTGAGCAGCTGTTACCATAAGACTGCTGTCTCCGTCAGTGTTTGTTATAGATGTCGTCTGTACACATTTGCTACAACAGCTGAATAGACCTGAAATAGATAAAACTCTCTCCTGTTTCTGTCTTTCAAGGAAAACAGACAAATGTTTGGTTGCGATACCAAGTTACTTAAATAGACATTTGGTCTGTTTAAAAGACAAAACAGATCGACTGACCTGCTTGTTGGCCTTGAGGACAGTCCTCAGAGTTGCAATCTGTTCCCTCTTGGTGCTGAGCAGGGATTTTAATTTGAGAATCTCCTCCATGCAGGCTTCCTTGTCCTTGTCAGCCACAGTGCCGAGCTCCAGAGAGGCCACCCTCTGGCGAGACAGCTCGGTGGTGCGGTCTACAGCCAGCTGCAAGTGCTTGATCTGGTCTCTGATAATGGCCACTAGGTTGTAGATGTTCATGGGCTCGCGGCGGTGGTCAGACACAGGAGAGGGCAGGGAGGACACTGGGGAAGGAGCTCCATCGCTTAGGTCGGTCTTACCAGGCTCAGGGAAAAGACCCTTTGTGAGCAAAATGGGAGAGCGGCGGCCACGGCCCTCTGGGCTGCTCCTTCCACCCTTACCTTCTTTGTAGAAGTCGAGCATAACACGGTTGGGTGTCTCGTTGTTGCACATGCAGACATGGTTGTAAAGAGTGGCCAGTTCTTCGCTGAAGGTGACTAGCTCGTCCTGGGCCACACTGAGGCTTCCCTGTGACTCACCGGCCACATCGCTCAACTGATGACACACGGAAAAAAAATGCATTAATTCATGTTTAATTCATGTCATTCGCGTTTTTGTTTTACTAAAAACTCCACCATTTCATAGAATAATCAAAAATATCTCACCTTGCGCAGCTCCTTCTCTAGCTTAGCCTTTTCTACTCTCTCTGCCTGACTTAACCTCTCCAGAATTGCCAGCTTCTCTCCCAGATTTGTGACATCATTCTCTAGACGGCTACGCTCCTCTTCGTAACGTGACTGACAGGCCTGGTATTCTGTTTTTAGAGTCTTCAGTTCCTCCTTCAGCTCTCCCGCCTCAGACACAGCAACCTAGCAAAGCAAGATCAAATGCAAGTTTAGATGAAGTCCAAATGTATCTTACACCATCTTCATTTTAATGGATATAATGTAGATTTAAGCTACTAGCAGACAATTACCTTGTACTTGCACTCCAGGATCTCAGGTCCGTTGATGTCTACCTCATAGTAGTCCCCATCTTCATGGCTGTCACGTTCTTTCTCATTGTCCAAGGCAGACTGGCGCTCCTTGCTGGCTTGAAGCTTGCGGATAGCGTTGAGATTCTCTGTAAGGCGGTTCACCTTCTCCTGATGCTCTGACAGAGCACCGTTAGCCTGCTCTAGCTGTTTCTGGGAGTCCTGAAGGTTAGACAGCAAATTGACCTTCTCACGTTCCATCTGAGAAGAGATGAAGAGACACAAAGAACAATGTAATATGAGATTATCACACTTTATGCAGTTTCTATGATTTTCTTTGTTTTTTTTTTTATTTAATATTTTAATTTCTTAGGAACATTAATTTTTATTTTTTTTCTTTGCAATTAACAGATCATCATAAATCACTGGATTATCTGTCTAGTGGTAACTCTACCCAGTATCAGGTTTGTGTGAGGCTCAGTGCCCAGTAGCGCAGAATCAGTAAGGATGACCTTGACAATTTGCTGGACTCAGTTCAGTGCTGGCAGAGACACTAGGTGGGTTGTCTTACACACAGTTGTGCTGTATAAGCACTGAACTATTTTGAAGCTTATCTGTAAATAATATAAAGTATCATGGTCACGCTAATCTGCATACATTTTTTTATTAGTTCAGAATTTATATAGGTCATGATGATTCATTTCAGCAATGGTTGCCATGCCTAATTAACATGGCTTTTCACGTTGAAGAGTGAGCTTTATATCAAATTAGACTTTTTGTCACATGAATTAAATAAGATGCTGTTAACACTAATCCATTCACATCTTCACAAGTGATAATATTTTGTCACATGCTAGTGCAGAAGGACAAAATTTAAGTTTGGAAGAGGGCTTATGAGGAGCCAACAAACATCAGAACCCATCCCACTCATGCAATGTGGATGTTATAGATATTCCTGACTATCTGTAGCATGCAGTATAGGTTCCACAGGAGAATCCAAGGAGCAGAAGTCAGGAATTGATCACATAGGACCTAAACATAGAATGCAGTCACTAATCTGTGTAACGACCTGCAAGGAGGCTGGATCGCATCAAACATTTACAAATTTCTGCCAGCTTCACCAATCATCAGGTTGAGAACCACAACAATGCCCACAGGAGGGCAACTTCATGTTTATGTTTGATAAAGGGAGAGGAGAAAAGTATTTACTCCCTATTCTTTGAAACAATCATTATCCACAGGTTCCCAGTACTTTCTGGTAACTATGGTGCCCAATAAGGTGTGGCCTTGGACTAATGGGGTGATATGCAAGCAGATGGCAGGTCCTCTGGTGCCGCCACCCGCTGCCTTGCAGCTCAGCGCAGCCTGTGTGTCAGTCTCTCAGGATTAACTTTACTATAAGGGGATTTAAATCTCTGCAGCAGCCTAGGTCAGGATCTAACCCAAACACTCCACTGAGTCACTCCTTCAAACACACCCACAACCTAGTTTCAAGCTAATTTGTTTTGATACTCATTTTCCTGCTATTTATTCTCTCGCTACTTAAATCGGCTAAATTGAATACAAAACAATGCTAAAACCAGCCATTTATATCATAATCTGTAAGAGGAATCTTTAGTTGTTTCCAGTTTTCCATAGTAATTATGAACAAACCTGCATCAGCTGCTGTTTGAGCTTCTGGATCTCAGAGATATTAAGTTCAGTCAGCAGGTCGTCCACGAGGCTGGGTGCAGGACGGAACAGTGCTTCCAGCTTGGGATCGGAGATGCGGTTGTCATCAGTAATGGCATTTGCCAGTTTGGTGAAGCCATTTTCATATCCATGGATGGCCTCATCATTGTTAGGTTCAGTGGCAGCATCGTCACTGAACTTCAGACCATCCAGGGAGATGCTAAGAGGGCTTAGGGAACAATGAGGGAACGTGTCATTTAATGCTCATTACAGTGAATATATGTGAGTATCTTGTTTGTGATTTATTTACCTGTGGTACAAAGTGTCTCCGATGTTCATGTAATGGGAAAGTTCTTTTCTGAGGGAAGCTTTCAGTTCACGCTCAGTCTTGATGGTCTCCAAGGCCTCTGCTAGCTGACGCTCAGCGATCTCTTTCAGGCGGACGGCATCCTCCAGCTGGCTGTTCAGGAACTGAGTATCCTCCTCCACACGACGGATCTCATGCTTCAAACCCTCAAACTCCACCTGGGTACCGGAGGAGAAGGAACCAGTTTAATGAAATTGGATTTAGCACTAGAGTCAGCACTAACGGTAAAATAATTTGTCAGGCTGGTTCAAGTGTCGCAGAACAGTGTGATCAAAAAGAATCAGATACACGCTTTATTAACATTATCTGGAATTTTGTTAAAGAACATGTCTAACATGCCAATTTAATTTCCATTTCCAATTAGTTCTGAGTTGACTGATTTTGGGGATCATTTTTATTACAGCTTACTGCTCACTTTTGTTGCACCCTCTAAAATGAATGAAAACACAGGCTCTAAAATGACTAAGAGAAATTTACTCTGTTTTAGTTTGCATGGGGTAAATATGGGGTTTTGTGTCTTTTAGTTAATGCGAATAAACTGAAGTGTTTTTTGTACCACAGAGTGTTAGAATCTCTGGGGTGAAGGACGATAGATGTAAAAATATTCCCACAATCGTTGTGGTAGTTCTATTTCCAGTCACTGGAAAAAACCAAAGGCAGCTGCTTATCTCGTTAATGAGAATGTTTTTGTTATCATAATTAAATCTGAATACAAGTGCTCGTGTCTCTTTTGGAAGTCTAATTACTGCAAGAATGGGATAGATCGAGAGCTGGCATGCGAGGTGGAGGGCTTGTAGGGCTAACATGCTGTACGACAATATATAGTGTATGATTTTTTTCCTATCAATCCATTGTCAATTTATGACTGCATCACCACTGTTCACCTCATTTACACAATTTCAACTGTACATGCAGAGCTGCAGCACTGCTCCATCCTCACCTGGCTCTGTTTGAGCATGGAGACCTGCTTCTGCAGCGAGATGTTCTCCTCCTCCAGCTCAGTGTAGTCCTGCAGCAGACGAGCCTCCAGGAACTTATACTCCTTGATGTCATCCCGAAGCTGATTCCTCTGGAGCTCCACCACCTGGCTGTTCTGTGTGGGCCAAACAAAGTAGCCAGAGAGAGAAGAAGAAGAACTGTCAGTGACCACTATTCCAATCTGGTTTGAGTGTGGGAGAGAAGGCAGTTGATTGGATATTGTTGCTTTAGCGTAACTGTTTGTGTCACTTTGGCTCTTTAACACTCTAAATCTAGCTAGATAAGAAAGGGCTCCCATCTGGTTAAACACATTTTGTGTGTGTGTGCTTGGAGTGTGTGCCCGTTCATGTTTGAGAGAGATGTGCCAGGTGTCTCTCCGGGCAGTGGGCCACAAGTGTGCTTGTGCCTGCCAGTTCTGATGGCACCAAAACGATTGAAGGCTACTTATCTCACATGGTGCTGGGCTTTCAATTGTAGGAAAGGACTGTAATGGTCTAATTTTCTAAAGAGGAGTTAGATTAATCTTTTGATTAGACTACAAAGACTAATCAGCATAAATGTAAAACTACAGAAATCAGAAGTTACATTAAATTAAATAAACTACACCCGAATTTCACTCAGCATTTAAATATTCTTTGAGAACATTTTGATTTTCAACCTCTACAAGGTAATTGATATGTGTTACAAGTAAGGCACAAAATCAGCATGATGATCTAGATGGTCTAAATGACAATCTAGCACTGGTACTCTAAGTGCACTTGGTTCTCTCCTGCTGATCAAGAAAAGCATCATTAATAATATAGAGGTAAGAGAGGCAAGAGACATGCCCTGCCCCCACTCACAGACTCTCACGCAAACTGAAAGCCAGAAGGATCTAATCATCCCTACTGAGCCACCTGTGTCCTTACTAGCTCGTTCATCACCCCGTTTAACCCCCCATTCTGCTTATTTCAAGGTTCATCATTGGCCTTCCCCACACACCCACACCCACACCCACACACACAGTTATTATTGCTTGAACAGCTGACATGTGTATTTACATGTGTGAGACAGTCACAAAATAGGAATGGCAGTGTCTGTGTCTGCTGTATAGTTAGGATTTCCACGTGTTTGTGAGCGTGTGATGTGTTCCTTTGTTTGTAGAGAGTTGGCAGAGATAACCTAAAAGCAGAGGAGGAATTAGCTTTTCAGTCTGGTGCCAGGTGGTCCCTTCCTCTCATGGAGTCACTGTGGCTACATCACAACACATCATCTCACATCATGTCAATGATGACGATCTTGAGAGGATTTCACTTTGCACTGCCTTTAAGCTGAATACACATCTATTGTTATATTACCATTATTCATTGAAATAGAGCAATAAACTGGAGGCCATGGGGATCCTGCTATTTTTTAAAAAACATCCTCCAATAACTGGAAAGTTTAATCCATTTACCAGTCATTGGTCAGAACCCATTAAGACAATCTCCAAGTCACATGCTACTGTGAGCAAGAAGCAATAAGTATTACCATAAAGCATTACGAGTAACAAACCTAAACAATTAATTCTCTAGCATATCTCGTTTATGCAACTTCAGAGAATATCAGGCATCAAACTGTCTTTATCACTCTCTTGTAATTTCATTTTTTTATTAAACTCACTGTGAGAGGAATGTGCTGACAAATATGTTGCTAAATGCCCAGTGATGAAGAGTACATGCTCCATGTCTGTACTTTGTAATAATTAATATGTGCAGAGCTAAGCTGAGACTGATGTTTGAAGGTGAATTAATATTCATCAGGGCTTTGCATATGTCTAATTAGTGGGGGTGTTTGCTGTATGAAAGCACTGATATCAGTGCATTACTGAATAATACATGAGCTTATACTACAGATCAGTGCAGCCACTAAGCCTCTATACAGAAGTGCTGACTTCTGAGAGAAGAGCTGAATTAAGGTAATAATGGACAAACAAAATGGAAATAAGTCAAAACATGAATATATTCAGTCACTCTTATCTGCTTTGGAGAATCAAACAATATGTACGATTAATTCAGAGAGACTCACAATGTAATCACAAGCTGTGTCAGATGGTTGTTCTGTTCAGCGTTATGTGCCTCAGCTGGAGGGTCAGCGCTGTTTAGTCCCAATGAAAACAGGCCCCCACTCAACCTGATTAAAAGGCTCCTGCAATCTGATTACAATGCATGCTAGGATATTGACCTTCCACCTTACTTCCACATACTCTGCTACACTGAACCCCTCAGAGACTGGGGGTGGGGCTTAACTGCTTGATAGACGTTGATTTGAGTAAGCTCACTAGAAGTTGTGGTGGTGATGTACATTCCCGCTACAATCTCTAAATAACAAACATTTATTGAGGCGAGGAGCACAAGTTTGTCCTTGGAATGTCTGGGAAATGTGTGTCTGTGTGTGGCTTGATACTGAGGTGTGACCGCGTGAAGGCCATTTGTGTGCCACCAGTAAAGACCCTGTCAGTAAAAAGCCCTTCAAGACCATATGCCTGTGTGTGGTCAGTGATGCCGCTGCAGGTGACGTCTGGGCAGCTGCTTGGACACACACGCACACACACCCACCCACCCACAGACACACACACGCCACACATTTGCTGACAAATGTGCCACTTCCCTACAAAAGTGGCAGGGATGTGGGTGGCTGTATAAACACTGGGTTGTGCCATAAACTTGCAGGTTTGGGGAGATATAACAAGTTTAAAAAAACAGTGTATGTAAGATAGGATTGTTGGAAGGAAGCCTGTCCAGGTCATACAGTGCTGCAAAACATCACAAAAGCACATTTCGTCTTCCAACCATACTGTGTGAACTCTTAACTCCAAAGACTTCTTTTCACCACTAAACGGCTTTTGACAGCATGGTGAATCTGAGCCTGCTTAAATTTCACCGAAGCCGAGTAATTTCTCAGTGTGTTTGAGCTGCTATATTTTCTACTTATGTGGACTCCATCCCTTATTAAGCTACACTGGTTTCAGAGTTTCAGGCTTAACACCAGCGAAGATTAGAAATGCTTTAATGCGTTGTTAAAGACTCTGCTATGTTCTTAATGACTCCACCGCTTGCAATTCAGCAAAATCCATATTTGCTTGCCTTTTATCCAGTGGCTTGGTTCCCTAGAAAGTACTGACTTCCAGATGGCACCGACTGTATTATTGATAAAATTGGACCGGCTGACTCAATATAAATATATATTTTGTCTCCCCCCTTTCTGCCTTTCTCTCTTACATACTCACTCCCCTGACCTCGATTCCACTTTTTATTCTGCTTACTTTCCACTTTCATAGAAATCACATGTACTGAATTACTACACTTTTTTCTAAATAAACATCCCTGAAAAATGCAGAGGGGCTCCCACATGACAACATTCTATATTCATACCAGCTCTACCCCCTTTCTTGGTTTCTCTCTTTCTGAACTACATTTAGACATTTCACCAACACTACTGCTCTCATTTTTCCAACCCCTACCTCTTCTCTCCTCTCAGGGTCTCTGTGTGTTTTTAGAGGTGAGTCACAATAAAATTCCTTCTTCTTAAGGAGGTTTATTTCCATCATGTAGAGAGCACTTTTATAAGTTAAAACTAAGAAGGTCCTCTAGGCTCTGCAGCACGTCAAGGTCATGTCAGCTCATGTTAAATCAAACTCTACAAAGTCAAAACCATCCCAGAAGTACCTTCAGGAGATAAGAGAAATTAACAACAGATGCAGTGCAGCTCAACCCCTCCCATATAGCTTTAGACAGAGCAAAGGAATAATGAAGCTCAGGGACCTATTGCTACTGTCAGAGCAGAGAATGTGGGGGAAAGCAGATCTGCTTTTATCCCCCTCTTCGCTGCAAGCAATTGTCACTCTATTCAGGCCCATCCAGACTCCATTAGGGGGAGAAATCACAGTCAAGGTCACACTTTTCAATGAGTCAATTAAAAAACAAAAGTGAAAGGAACATTGTGAGTGAGTGGCTGATGGTGTTTTGCCCAGTGTGCGGATGTTAAAAAGCCCACAGGGTCAGAGTCCGTCTGCATGCACTTTATAGTGGATTTTGAGGTCATCTCAGTGAGAGTGCGGAAATATGCACATGAGCATGTTTATGCCTTTTAGTTAAAGTGAATGCGTAGACCTATCTGCGTGTGTGCGGGTGATTTATTAGGACCATTGATTTGGCATGGAAAACCTCTGGTGCAGGGAGCCTGGGGTGTAAATCAAAAAGAAGACATCAAGAAAGATTTTCTGTGCTTCTTTAAAGCTGCTACCAAAAGACTAACATTATTAGGGATCAATGGAAAATCTTCTAAATGTATGTTAGAGATGCACTTTGTAAAGGGCTAAAAATACCCACATATCTGTCAGACACAGCACTCGGTCATGTCAGGTCCTGTAGCCAGATAACCCAGATAACATCTGGAGGGTTTAGAGCAGATTGTTTGTCACTGGTGACAGCAGTAGTAGATAAACACACACACACACACACACACATGCACCTTCAATCTTATTTCAATTAGACTTTTTCTTTCAAGACCATTTTCAACCATTTCACTGCCTGTATTTATTGAGTGTGAACAACACTGGTAACATTTCTCTGTGTTTTTATTGGCTTTGCTTGGTAATTTCCTAGGAGGCAGGCAATGGGGATCCCCTTTCTGTAAGGATAATGGCAGCCATCACTGTAGGCACTTTAGACACAAGATTGAATTTAATGAAGTCATGCCCATTAGAGTGTGCCTCCTGACTATGTCACTGGCTTTGTGTGGAGGTTTAATCCTTTACACCATAGCAGTGAAATATGTCTAATCAGTGCTTGAAGCTAACATTTAAGTCTTTGGCAAGGGAGACTGCCTGGGAGGTTTAATCGTGGCATATGTAAGCAGCAAATATTCTGTAACTAATATGGTTGTGAATACACTAGACTGTACAGAGAAAAAAGCAATTTTACACTTAGTGACGACAGATGTTTGCAGTCACATTACCTTTTACTGACTGATTTGTGAGCAGCACACAGTCAAATTACATTTCCTAAGCCTTTTGCAGACTTATTTTTAGCTGTACAGGTGCCATGAAAGCTCTTACCCTAAATAATCTTTACAGAGGAAACTTAGTAGATATGCAGGAACAAAACTACAAACCCCATTTCAAGAATATTTGGGACTTTTTCTAAGATAACTTTCGCGACTTCTGGGCAAAAAGGAGAAAACGTTGAATGTGCTTGACCTCTGATCACTCAGGTGGCATAGGATGAGAAACCGTCATAAAAAAATCACTGTCTTGAAACAAGGTCCATCATTGCATAAAAAAAATGCAACCTGAAAAACTATTACACAAAGATGAAGCTGTACATCCATTCTAGTTCACACTACAGTTTGTCTTCGGGAAAAACTCATGTTGGTCTCTCTGCGGTAAGTTATCAGCAAAAGGTTCAAAATGGGCTTTGTAATTTTCAACCAAACACAAAAAGCAGCAGTTACAGCCCAACTGTCATTCCACGATAAAACTAAGCAATTCAATCACCCTCCTGACTCAATATAACCGGCAATGCTGTCCCAGAAAAAACCCTGGCAGCCACCATAATTGGTGTTGAATTTACTCCCATTAAGATTCTCTCTAACGGATTTTAGGCCTCTATCTCTTGCTACCATTATTACCATTCTCATCATGTCCCATGTCCCCCTCCTCTCCCAGTGTGAGCTTTTGGGTAAATTTGAAACCTACGAGACAAAGGCCTCTTTCAGTCCCATCAGTCTGGTCACAATGCCAGCCCCAGTGCCAGGCTCCCTCTATTTGCATGACACACTCACTCCTCCTCACACCCACAGCAGTACCATTAGAAGGGTGTTGTTATCTCTCATACATTGGCTGATTTACGCTCAGGCCCTTTTCATTAGAGCCAATTAGAGCTGGCTGGGGCCCACGGAGCTGCGTTAGTGTGATTAGAATGGAAATGGCACCTGCATTAAGGCCATCAAACACTCCACCAATGTAACACCAGTTATAACTAAGTTGTAGAGTGGTGTGCAGAAAACACAGACTTATCTTTTATCTTAAATGTTATAATACAAAATATAAAAAATAAATAACCTGCTGTGTGAGATTTAGAAGTCATCCTGTCTTTGTAGAAAGTAGAACTCAAATGTCTGGTGAGGCACGTTTGGCTTCTTATACCAACAGAGATTCAGAGCTGAGCAGCAGCTGACCTAATTATAGTGGAATATGGAGCTTCATGGACTTAAGTCGTTGTGAGGGACATGCCATTTTTAAGTCCTTTTCACTAATCTTACTAAGAAATGCTGCTGACATCTGTTTCAACCAGTGACTCACAGAAAACAGTGAGTTTTGCAGCTGTCTGTCACAGGCATTAGACTCAATCAGGGGGGAGGCGCTTTTTTTACCCCTCCTGCTACCAAATGCACTAGAATTATCAACTTGGCCGGCAAAACAATGGACTCAGTTAGATATGCTGAGCATAAACATGGGACAATCATTTAAACAAAACACCTAGGCTAGGGGTTTCTTAGTACTTGCATGGAGAGGTATGTTAAAATTAAACACCAAAACAGTTTGATTAAGTGTTGCTGTAACCAAATAAATCCTTCACAAAGTACAGACATGATGTTACATCAGTGTGCAGGAAATAGAGCTTCCTGGTACCATATACCCTTCAAAACTCTGACCATTAAATAAATCTAGAATCAGGTGTCTTTTCCCTCAAAACCCACTTTTTGTTATTCCTGTCTTTACTTGGCTGTCAGGGGAGCATGGACCTATGCATCAGAGAAATACACCTAAAAGGTGAGAGACTCCCTTCTCCCTCTATCAGACTCTGTCCATCTCTCCTCATCCATTTATGTCTTTGTGTTTGAGAGTCTTCCTTAAAGCTCCGTACATGTCAGTGTGATTTCACTCTTTACTGCTCTCCTGTTAATTCAATCTCCTCATCCCAAGCTTCATCACCCATCATCACACATACATGACCATGGGCAAAGACACAAAGCACGCTCTGTACTGCACTCTTGTCTTTTCTAATGAGGTTAGTTAGCTGTGAGTGTATGTAAATAGAAGCAGTGAAGAGGTCAGACATAGTCCAAAGTAGGGCACAGACAATAAAGATTAGAGTAAAATGAGAATATGCTTACTGGAATGTGTAAAGGGTGTGATTGTACTTGCTAGGCTGATAAAGGGATAATTTGAGGTAGAGTGTATTAGTGTTCAGTGTTTTTCCTATAACTAATTAAAACTCCAGTAGAGTGTTTATATGTTCAGTGTTTTTCCTATAACTCTAATTAAAACTCCACCCTGGATCACAATAGGGGTGGAGGACATCACATTAGACTTGAAGACTTCAATCAGTTGGATTTTTTTCCTACAGTCATTACAGTACAATTAATTTTGTCTTAACATGTCAGAAACACAACCGTCACTCAGTCTGCAATCACCTTAAGATCGATCAGTGATGAATGTCTATTATGTTTTCTGCAGTTTCAAACTGACAAAAACCATCAGATCAACAAACACACCTGTTCTCAATAGCTGCAGGCAAAAGAGCAGAGACAAATCTCTGCTTTGACCCAAGAGTGATTTTCTTTTGAAAGTATCAAAGCAGGAAAAAAGTTCAATCCTAAAAGTGCCTTTATCCAGTCATATACTGTAGATATGTTCAGTAGGCATTAATGGTATCCTGTGTCTCAAGCTGATCCTACTGGACTGATTCAATTTCAATTCCTGTCAAAACGTGGAGAAAATAACCTGTGATGTGATTCTGTTTCTGATTCTCCCACTCTTACCTCTCGCAACTCTTGGAAGATGGTGTTCAAGCGTTCGTTCTCAGACTGGGTGTTGGTGAGCATGTTGCGTGCTTGGCGGAGCTCGGTCTGCAGCTCTAGGACCCTCTGCTCATAGTAGGCCTCCTTACAGGCCGACTCCTGGATGAGAGACTCCTCACGGCTCTCCCCATCTGCTGCCACCTTCCTGTGGTTGGAGTAGGCTTGTCCAAAGGCCTAGAGATATATTAAAGAAGGAAAATGTTGTAGCATGAAGCAACACAGCTGCATTTGGTGCATTGTTAATAATATTTAGTTGCCAAATTACATGAAGAAATATAAATAAGTCACTGAGTGAAACATTAACTGATTCCTCAAATCTTGAATATCAGTATTTTGATTAACATAGATTTGCTTTGTGATGTTGTGAGCTGCTGTGGTTGAGCTGAAGTTTGAACCTCAAAAAACCTCCCAAAATACTGCCTGTAGAGATAATCAGTCAGGCTCCATCTGGCCTGCATTATCATCCTCCCTGTTTCCCCCCATCTTCCTCAGCTACCCACAGGATGTTGGCCTCCTCTGCACGTGCTCTGCAGTGACTCCACAGATGGGAAAACCAAACAGGAAAAGTAGAGCAAATGGACTAGTGTCTGGCTGATCATGAGGAGCCTGTACTCTAATGCTCTTAAAACCTTAGGAGATCATAGCAGAGTCAGGGATGTTTGCCAGTTATTATTTGACTTTTGAGGATTACCTGAAGGGGATAAAGTTCATGAAGATTAAATACCTATGGAGTACATATAAGTTAAACCCCCTGCTTTGTAATGCGGCATATTCAATGCTGGAAAGTGTGAGCAGTAATGTGAAAGACTTTCACCATTACTAACATTGCCTTAATGCAAACAATGTTACACACAGGGGGAGAGAGAGAGAGAGACGTTCACTGAAGTTAAATACAGGTTAGGTCCTGCACCCAGTGATCTGATAGAAATTCTGATATTTCATCTCACCTCACAGCGAGAGTGCAGTCGGTAATCTGAAATCACCTGAGGCACTAAATCTGACCTTGTTTGCAGTTGCACTACACACTCACTATCTGCACGTGATTGGCTGCCGCGGATTTTCTGTTAGACTGCATATCGCATTAATCCCTGTAATTCCTTTAGAAAAAGGGAAATGTGGAAATTTGTGTTAGTCTACCTGACCCACTTGCAGGACTTAGACTTGAATATGTGAATGAGTAAAACTAGTTTAATGGGTTACAGATGTGCGTGACATCATGTCTCATGCATGGCTGCTAGGATATCTCTTACATTTCAGGAAAGAAGATCGTTTAAGCAGGTAGACTGAACAGATAAACTCACACACTGCAAACAGCGTTCTTTGAACCTAATGTTTCTCTGGGTAGATTTTGGCCAAACCACAATATTATTGCACATATTAAATTGTTCTATAAATATTAAAATGCATTTCTATGGTTAAAGACAAACTAAGTGCCAACATTTTCACCAAATTAAATCAATCAAAAATACACTAGAGTTAAAATTTGTTGATTAAATAATTATCTGAGCTCTTCAGCACACACTGACCGCTCAGACGTATACAGTACTCACACATATCTTCAGAGAAAGGAAAAAAAGTGTCTGTCAATATCTAATATCAGCGAGCCTAGATAGGAGCATGCTTCTCTACCACCTCCCCAAATACACATTATCAATCAGCAAGAGGCTGTGCTTGTTTAGAAAGTCATTACAATAGAAAGGACTAAGCCAATCAAAAACCAGGGAGATCCCATCATTTTAATCTCTGCATGCCAGATATTGAATAGACTCCAATCTATCCAATCTAAGAAGCCTGTTCTTCTAAAATAATCTCTTGCCTCTAGTCAAAACCAACTCAATCAAGGCCTTTAATCGAAGCTCCCCAGGCGTGGGTTTCGGCTACTTTTAGGCAAGGGTAAATTGGGGACACACACGACTAAGCCTGTAATCTCACAGTGTGCTGCCCATCCAGTTTATAATTCATCTGTAGCTTGCCATATGTTGCAGTTTGTTTTTTGAGCACGGATTATTAATCTCTTGTAAAGCCAATCGAAGGCAGGTCTTTAGTCATTAGTATGCTGTCAGGATTTCCTCACAGATGACTATGGCCAACATTAAAACACTACATGAATTTATCATGCAGAATCAGTAATTTAAGAGATTTATTCCTCTGTTGCGTGCGTCACACCCACTGTCTGATACCAGACGAGTGCATACATATAGGCTGTGGTTGAACACCCTGCTGGAAAAGTCTTTATACTGCCATGTGCATCAGAGTAGATAATCATTGTTATCAAAAGTATCATGTGAGTGATGACACAGGTCGCATGTGATCTGGGATCTATTTTTCACTTCAGCAATCACAGTTATGTCATTACTTCCCCATATATTGCCCACACTCAGCTACCCAAATCAAAATGAAAACCTTCAAAGCTATTAATAAAGCATGATTTAGACTCATTTTAGAAAAGAGCATGTTGCTATGGTTGCATTGTTGGTCTTGTGTAAAGCATATATCGGATATCAAAACACAGGTTTCTCTGGCAATGAGGTTTATTTTACACCTCGGGTGTTAAACTCAATCGGCCATCTGTAAGTTTATCTTTCTACATAACAGAGGTTGCTACAGCAGCACGCCATTTGACAGGAAAGTCTTGGATTTAACCAAGCTTGTGCATTCATGTTCAAAGCATGTTGAAACATTATGCAATCTTAAAGACAACCTTCAGGGGCAATGTCCAATAATTAGAAGATGAGACGAGTGAGAACTCAAAGGTCAGCTGTGTGACTCCTGTTCTGTAGTGGTGAAATGTTAGAAGGCTTTAAGTAGCCAGTACCTTACATATTATAGGAAATTAAAGCACAGAGAATATGGTTCATAGAGTTCAGTGTTCCCCAGCTCACAATCCAAACATGAGTCATGAACACAAGGGAGATGGGCTCAGAGGCAGAGTACAAAGAAATCAATAGACCTGGTCTGAAGTAGAAGTTGGAAAAAAAAAATCTAAAACTGTATTTTCAGTTTCTCTTCAGCTGCTGGAGAATAGTGTTTCTGTGGCTTGAAGTGAGAAAAGTAAATGCTTTGAGATGCTTAGTGTTACTGCAGACCTCTAGGGTGGAGCCTGACGTACTTCAATCAACGCAACTGAGTCTTTTGAAAGCTCCTGCCTTAGGACCAAACCCCAATTGCAACTCTATGGATTTGGATCACTTTCTAATATCTCTGGTCTAGTTATAATGATCTTATTGTTAAAGCTACCATTTAGCCCCAGTGGTCTTACAGACAGCAAAGTAAAGCTTGCTGCACAAGAACCAGGAGGAGAGGCAGACAGAAATTGGAGACATGATAAGACATAGGGAGGAGTCAGACAGCTCCTCTGTTGTTCAGTAGAGCTGCACTTTCCATTTATGCAATCATATGCGATAGTGATATGGGATAGTGAAGACATTAATCGTATATGTTGCTTTAGTGAAAGGGAACCAGTGTCCTTAGTACTTTCTTTTGGGTGACACATACCATATACAGATAGAAACCTGTAGATCAGGAATGACAAAATCTAAAGGAGAGTCAACAAGATAGTGAATGTGAAAAGCAATAGAAAAGACACAGCCAACAAAGGCCTTATTTTTGGGACTATTTTTTGGCACAGCCATAGGAAAAAGTCACATCTGAATACTGTAGGGAAAAATCCCACATATTAATCTGGAAAAAAAAGTCAGATGGCTTCTTCAATCCAAACACTGATTCTGAAGCACAATGTTGACATGATAATCTCACTACATAATGACAGACGGGGCACAACAGGACATGTCCTCTGAAAGACACACCCTTGAAATTCAGAAAGGCAATATGAGACTTGTGAAGCAGAATGGGCTCATGTTGATGCAGAGATTTTTAAGTCTTCAGCAGAATTCCTGTACAATGACAAAGACCGCCTCTGATGAATGCTGAACAATAAAATACTATGTAATTTCTATTGGTCTAGTTAGTCATAAAGATAGGTCAGAGTGTGGGGGTTGACCCATGATACCACAGCAGTGTTTCAGCAACACTGAAGGCGACAGCAGAGAAAGAGAGGTGGAGCAGAAAGAAAAAAAAACCCTGAATGGATTCTCCTGCCTCGTGAAACACAGCTCACGTGCAGCAGTTGCAATCTGAAATGATAAACAGAGACATGCTGTCTTTCTCCCTCTTTCCGCCTGTTTCTCCGTCTCCATTTACAACTTGAAAAAGGAAAGACTTGGAGTGTGTGTACTGATTCTATATTTAGCTACCCACAATAAAGTGCTCATAATGCAGATCTCTTTGGTCATGAGGTTAAAAGGCATCTGGTAAACCAGTGGCTTCCTGCAACAAAAGTATATGACCTGGCACTGCAGTGTCATACAGCCTCACTAGACTGTAATAAATGTATTTCTTTAAGATATGACAGCTCAATGTGTTCGTCTGTATGAACAGAATACCATGGTTCTGTGAGGAATGCTACCTCACAAAACAGTGTATGTTTGTTTTAGTAACATACTGTAGTCCATGTTATGCCAAAGTCAATGTCACTTGCTGTAATAAGTAACAGAGAAGAGAATTATTTACTTCACTCTTTACTGTTCTGTGGGAATAAAATGAGAATCGCTTTTATCCTTTTACAAATGTGTGGATGTTATGATTAACTCACAACGGCAACTGTTATTCTAAATAAAGTAGAAGGAACTATTATATCTAACATTTATACATACATAGTTTGAGAAGGGGTTATATTGCCAAAAGAAAAAGATGGTTAGAGAAATACCAAATACCATGTTAGTTGCTGCTGTCTGGCACGGAGCCACATTGATTCACTGCATAGCAGAGAGTAGGTGGGCTATTATTCACACACTCAACATAAATACACAAATGTATACACACATCACCATTCCCAGCTCTCTTGGTGTGCCCTGCGGTCATCCAAACAGCAGCACCTCAGCTGTGTCAAGATTTACACTCCTTTCTTAGATAAAGGAGGAAGAGAAGAATATACAAAGCCTCGCAGCAGATTCCACGAACACTGGATGAAACTCATGTTTTCAACACATAAAGGCAATGCACCGAATGCCAAAGGCAGTGAATGCTCTACAGAGACTAGAAGACAACTGAGGTTATAGACACATGCCCATGTGTGAGTTTTTTAAAACACAGATTTCCTTCCTTCCTCAGACAGCAGACACTTGAAGGACATGAGCCTACTAAAAACAACCACAAAGTGCTCCGCCAGTTCATGGATATTTCTAAGTTCCGGGGCAGGAGAAATAAAGACAGAACGCCAGAGGGGATGGAGCCAGTGGGAGATGGCAGACACATTGGCAATTAAAGCACAGACATGCAGACACACAGGCAAGCAGAGAGACAGACAGACAGAGAGGGCTGAGGATACGAGCGATGTACTAATCAGACTCATGAGGCCCTTTACACGTCTCACTGAGGAAGTCATCCTCAACCATGAAAAATATCAGAATAGCCTAATGGGGCTACATCTCCACATACATGCTCCTCGCTTAGACTAGGCTGTAGTTATTAGTTCTTTCATCAGATCTGGTTTGGGAAAACTACATTTGATATTTTATTCCACCCTCATATGCACTAATGTGAAGTCAGCATTAGAGATTCTGTGTGAAGTCTTTGATCAGACCTCATGTTCAAACATGTTGCCATCTGCAAGTACATTCATCATACATCTACAAATCCAAGATAATATATATCCTTTACAAGGTGAAACACCTGCAAAGGGAGGACAACCAAAACCCCCACTGCCATTATAGTGTCTGTGTCAGCCTGAAGGCTCTGTAGTGTGGGTGTTCCTGATCTGACTCCTGTGTTATTACAGGGTAAAAACAGTTATTATACCCGTGGCAGTGAGTTAAAGAACCTGGGTCTCAGCACAGTTTATTTAGCCGTCAGTGTAAATGATACATAAGATGAAGGCGTTTTTTTGTAATTAACAACAGGTGTTGTAATTACAAAGGCTCATTTTCATGTTACTTGTGAGTGAAGACTAACACAAACCATGATCCACTATCAACATTTACAGAAAAATCAGGTTTCAGCAGGGTAAAGTGACTCCAAAAAAGGTTTATCTTGACTTGGGCTTCTTTTTGGTTCTATGCCACAAAAATGGAAAATAGAAAAATAGTCTGTTCTGCCTTGTGTTAGGAGATATGAACAACAGGGATTTATGCTCTGCTCTTGTCTGTAGAATTTAATCTTAGCAGTCAATTAATCACGAGGAAGCATCTGTTAATCCTTGGCTGTTTACTGGGTCTATTGTTTGGCTGTTAAATCTGCTATAGAACGGAGGTAAAGGCTAGTGTTTAAAGGCCACGCAAAGATTCAATAAGTCTTGTATACTGCCTGACCATATCTGCATCAGAGCTGGGGTCTTGGTTCTTTATCATCACTCATATGTCCATTCCAGCTCCAGTCCTGGGCTTTTACAACCTCAGTCATTTGCAATGCAAAGTTGGCCTTATCTGTTTACGCCTGTAGTCAGTCTGTCGGTTGTCTTTCCTGCCTGCCACTCTGTCTGAATAAGATCTCCCAGGCCCACGTGCCCATACCCCAGGGGAACAGCCATCATTACGGTTACTATGCCAATTACAGTGACAGAGCGATGGGCGGTCCGTCAAGGCAGGCCAAGGGGGTGTTGCTCACACAGATGGCTGTTTCAGAGCTCAGCCTAGCAGTTTGCTCTCCTCCCTTTTTCTCTGGCAAGTCATCACCCGTGTTCCAAGCCTCTCCAATTCGAGATTTGTTTTCAACAAAGAGCATGCGGGTCTGAGGTTTCTTTGAAGCCCCTTTGTTTTTGCTCTTTGCTTTCTTGGCAGGCCTGCATCATACTAAACAAGCAGTGGATTTCAGCTTGTTTCCCAAAACACACAGATCCCTGTGGAACCTTCACATATGACTTCTGCCACTGAGCTGCCTGAATTAAATGACAGAGGAGGAGAGCAGCTGGGGTTTCAGCTGGGGCCAGGCACATATAAACACATGCATTCATCTGTGAACTCAGACACCCCCAAACACAATTAGATTTTCAACCAAAATCCAAGTTCAGGCTTGCAGGAAGTAGGAGGGAAGTGAAGTAAACATTCAATCTATTTGTTTATTTGTTCAGTGTTAATGGAGAAGGGTTTAACCTTACCAAAACTATTTATTAGATAAATATGGTATACATATCCTAATGCATTTCCCTTCATCATCCTTCGCTTACCCATTATTGCTGAGACAATCAATCAGAATAAAGCACTGACAGTGGCGGGGGGTGGTGCAGATTTAATTCAGTTTGTATTCTTCATGAGGCTTTAAACATACCTCATATGTTGCCATTTCAATTGAACTATATACCACTCCTCAGATAGGTTATCTCCCAATCTCTTCCATGTGAAACCCAGGACATGGTCTCTTGGGTTGTCTCTGCCCTTGTTCCCAGCCAGACAAAGTAATGACCTCCCTTCCGTATTTGTAGTAATTAAATACTGTATTTAACTGTGTGAGGGCACAGTGTCTGTACCACTGATGTTAAATCATGGGCCACAGAGGCATACCTTCCATATGAGCCCATCTCAGTTTATAAAGAATGATGTGTGGGCTGGGTAGCATTACATAAGAGATCATATCTGTCAGCAAATGAAGTATTGAAGGATAAACAGAAAATCATATTTGAATACAGCACACAAATTATGATATTTGTTTAGCATTAACAACAAGGCGTTCATGTCGTGCTCAAATAATCATAGAATATCAGCAGTTACGATATTAGAAATCTCTCTCTACCAGCATTATTAAGAGATTGGCCAAAAAACGCAATGTCATTAAGTGAATGCTGCACACATGCAAGATAACAGCCAACTGTTCTTTCAGAGGTATGACACATACTTCTTAAGCTGGGTTTGCACAAAAAATAAAATAGGTTGTTACTCTAGATGTAATGAGGACTTTAAACTCATTAAGCCAGCTGATTGAGGAACCCCTATTCTCCTCCCTTCTAAAAGAGAGTGAGTTGATTCCTACAGAAAACACATGCATGGCCCAGTGCACATCTCAAAAACATCCCTTCCTTTCTCTTTCTGCTATTCCCATTTCTTAAGGACCCTTAGAGATTGGCACACATCCAATTCAACCCCCTCCTTGCTCTCTCTGGGCCCAAACTCTAATGCTGTTATTGTTGCCCAGCCCCCTCCCCAAGACCACAACTCTGTCTTTTAGCTTTTTTACATTACTTTTTATACCCCCTATCGCTCCTATTCCATCTTGCCTGAGGGTTTCGTAGGCTCGGGCAGGACACAGAGTGACAGCAGGACCAAGAACCACTAGTCTATTTACAATAGGAGCCTTGCGTAGAAATAGAAGGGGGAGTACGGTGGTGGGGAGACGTGGGTACAGAGTGTAGAGACAATGCAGGCATACTGCTGTTGCACTGATTGCACCATGGTGTTGAAGTTAAAAAGGACCCCCAGGGTGAAGGGACAACCCTCTGAAATTGGGTCTGTTAATGTTTGAATTGGTGGCCTATTAAAACAAGGACATGCTTTTCAGAATTTGCTTTCTGGTTTATTTAATTTAGGGGAGATGGAAGGCACAACTTTGCTAGTGAGGGGACAACTGAGTTGAGTGGACTAAGTTTCAGAGGAATCAGAGAGGGGTGTGCCAGAATATATCCATGTAAACAGATAACACTGTCTGTTTACATCCTATTCCTGATCTCTTCATCTACTACACCAAACCAGAAAATGCCCTGGAACAACCCGTAATGAACAAATTGTACAACAAAACTCTGTAATGG